>CAEFZX010031960.1:0-102914 GCA_903066825.1 Alfaro cultratus
AGTAAATAAAACCTAACGAAAATGGCCAACTTCCTGTCTCAGGCCTACCTTGACCTTCAAAATAAAAGCCTTATTACTCTAACACAAATATTAAAACTAAGAACCTATTTTACAGTAAATTAAAGGGCAGAACAATAAATTATGCATTTTTGGATTCTGACTCTGAAGGCTCTTCAGGACTTCGGTCAAGCAATTTTTTTTTTATTATCATATTCTGCGATTATGTTCTTTTAACAGAATTATTTTTGCCATCAAGATATGGCTTTTAACAATCTCAAATAGAAATCTAATCTTTTATCAAGACCTAGAAATTCATTTCTTGTATTTTACTGAAAATCTATGACTCCTACCGAAACATAAAATTTGACTCTTGTACGATCATCTTCCACGCTACAGTTTATGGATTTATTTACTTCCCTCTAAATGTTTTTCTTTCTGTAAATGTGTATATCTGTGAGCTCCTACTGTTTGGTTTCCAGTATCTCTTGTGACCATCTTGTGACCAACTGGTAACAATAAATTGTCTGAATTTACCAAACATATTGAATAATGTTTGGTTTCAAATTTGATGCAGACAAAAGGCACCCTGGATTTATTACAGATAGAAAATTTGGATCCCTAAAAACATGCAGCTATCAGCTGATGGGCAGAGGCGTGGACCTATTGTCAGCTCAAGTCTGAGACGCGCAGCAAACTATCACATTTATTTATATAACAGCTAAAACAGAATACAGTGAAAGTAAAAATGAGAGTCTGATGTGAAGAGGAAAGCCCTGAAGCCATGTGTTTGCTGGTTTGTATTACAATATATATTTTTTTCATTTTAGGTCATCATAGAAATTGTCTTTGTGACAATATCTTTAAATTATTCTGTGTCTTTGTTGCCCACTTGTTGCAAATGCTATTCTGCTGTTTTATATAATAGCTTTAGGTTTTGTGTGTTAAGAAAATTATGATCATCATGAGGATTTAGAATTAATTAATTGTAATACATGAACGTTTAATGCCTATTTAAGCTCATGGCACAGCATTTTAAATTGAATTAAGTCCAGACTTTGGCAAACAGAGGGCAGGATTCTCTGGTCAGAATTTATGACTCCATGAATCACGGCAAGTTGATCAGCAACCAACAACCATTCAACCATTTATATCCAAGGGCAATTTAGACAGACCAGCCTAACAGTCATGGTTTTTACTGTTGTAGGAAGCCTTAGTACCAAGAGAGAACACGTACATGCAGATTTAGGTCCTTCGTGGACCTAAATCCACGAAGGTCATGGACTTAAAACCCAGGACCTTCGTGTTGCAAGGCTACAGTTAAAGAACCGTTCTAGGAGTCACCAAGACAAATCTTTGTGTTTGTCTTGTTCACCACTGAAACTTCCCCATGGATGCCTCCTGGCTGCAGCACTTTAGATGTTGTTCAGGGTTTAGTTATCATCTCTCCTGGGTAAAATATTAATGTGCTCTTGGAGTGATATACAGTTGTGTTCAATAAGTTGATATTTTCTTTCCAGTGAGGCTTATTTATTAGATTAAAAGTACCTTTTAAAAATAATTACCTTTAAGCAGGTGTTAACCCATATCAGGCAGTCATGACTAAGTTACTGTGTGTTTTACAGAAAAAGAGGTCAGATTACTGCACAAAAATCCTCTAGAAAACCCCACTGTTAACATCCTATACTGCACATTTAGAGGCTGCATTCACCTTGAAAACTATGAGTATCTCCAGTAGGAATGTAGAAGTATGAGTATTTTCCAAGCACTTAAGAGGAAGCACAGCTCTAACACAAAAGACTGGGGGTTTTGATATACCCTCCCCCAGCTCCACCTACAGTAACAAATTTTATACTGTAGTTTGTTTTCTTGTAATAGTGAAAGGAAGGCCCTGAGGCATCCACCTGTCCTCTTTTAGGACCTGCTGATTGGTCCTCATGAGGTTGATCTACACTATTGAGCCTGTAAATTTCTTAGAAGAGCTGCTGAGGTGCAGCATCCAGAGACAGATCAACCCACTGAAGGATTAAGACAAACAATGGATAAGATGCAGGTGTCATATTCATCATTGATCCTGTTGCATCTTCTTCAGGTATTTGAATATTTATCAAACTACGACTGGTTATTTATTTTCATTTTATGTTCTTATTGTCTAATTGGTTCTAATTTATTCTTTTTTTTTTTTAGATACATTATGGTTTGGCTGCAGGTGGGTGCTGTTGGTTTTTCCTTTTCTTTTGAAGAATACTACCAATATGAAATCCTAAACATGTTTTAACACTTTTTTTGTAATTTTCTTTATTTTTTTATTAATCAGATTTTAAGATTTTATGGTACAGACACACTAAGTGGATGAATAATGGACCTCACTGTCAAACACCAGATAATGACACAAGCACAAGAAAAAAGAGGATTAAACATACTCTGAAAAATTAATTTAGAACCGCCAGATGACTCATGCTTATAGTGTATAGATGAAAGTTTAAACAGGTTCAAATAGACAGAAGATGAAAGTTAACCACTGATTTTATTAATAATTTTCTTTTTTTTTTGCTCACAAAATCTTCATTTTGGCTGCATATAAAAACTCACTTGCTGTCTCTGCTTCTTTCTTATAGAATGTAATATAGTCTCAGTGACATCTCCTTCAGCATCTACGTTGAACATCCAGTGGAGCAGCAGTGCTGGAGCCACCCTTTATGTCCTAGATTTGAGAGTCGTGAACTCGACGAGCGTTGCACCCCTGATGCTGATGCAGTCAGCGTCCAGCACGCAGAGGTTGGTGCAGGGCTTAAGAGCTGGACAAGTTTACCAGGTCACACTGTCAGCCTTTAACGTGCTTTATGTTCCATTGTGCACAGCTTCAAATATAACAATGACAGGTAAACAGATCACCAGTAAAAAACAACCCTAAAATTGGTGCAAAAAAAAGTTGGAAAATAATTTCAAATTCCTTGTGTCCCATTCCCGCAGTGCCTGCTACATCCCAGATTACATCTTCCCAAGCTATTTCAAGCACTTCTATAAAGTTTCAGTGGTCCCCCGTGACAGGGGCGGGCAGCTACATCTTGTTTGTGGAGGAGAGGCTTACCTCTCCTCCAAGGATTTACAACCAGACTTTCACTACCTCCTGTGGACAAATAGGTGGCTTGACTCCATCAACAACATATGATTGTTATGTTTACTCCTCCAACGATGCAGGAAGAGGTGCCAAAAGCGACACAAAGACAATAACAACATGTAAGTGCTTATTTGTTTTTCTTTATATGTGTTATTTTACTATATTCTTAGTAATATCCAGGCGATAGGCTTCCAAAGATTGTAAGGCGCCCTGGACAGATTTCGATTGAAGTCCTCGACTCCAGTAAAGCCCATCACCCAACAGCCATCACAGCACCAATAATATCTCTTTTAAAATGTCAACATTTTATTGTTTGTGTGTAGTGCATTTGACCCCCCCTAAATTTTTCTGCTTACCAAAAATTATTTTGACATAATCACAGAAGGTTTTGTTTAAAATTCTTAAATTTCCAGACTTTACATTATTTCATTTAAAACAAGAGTTTAGATACATGTAAAAGTGTATCTTATTGAATAATTTGTAGCTATAGAAGTGATTATATTATAGAGCAAAGCAGCAGAAATGATTACTAGTGACATTAACGTCTGACTTTTAATTTGGTGTAACTTTCAAACTATAATATTTTTTCTGCATCACCACTAAATACATTTGTCAAAAAATATTTTAAGAATTTCAAATCCTTTAAATCATAAATCTCCTTAGCAGGCCCAGTCTTCATAAAAACACGACTACAAATCTGAACTTTTGTCATCGATACACTGTGTGACAAGTCATGTGGTCTTGAGGGTCTTCTGCTTTAAACACGGCGTAATTAAATTTAAGAGCAACTCTTTGTAATCATCACCAATCACCTGAATGTGTTCATTCTGCTGGTAGTGGTGCAGCCGCCAACTGGTGTGACTCTCACCCCGACTGGGAAAAGCACGGCCCGAGTGACGTGGAACTCTGTGAGCAAAGTCCTGCTTTACCAAGTGACTGTGAGAAACAAAGACAAACCGGACAAACCACCTGTTGCAAGAAACTCATCTTCCACATTCATGGATATCAGTTCTCTGGAGCCCTGCTCCTTCTACACAGTTGGAGTATCATCAGTCAACGTCTTCCTGGTTCCTGGAGAGCCCTCTACTGTCACATATAATACTACTAGTGAGTGCCCACACAAAAATACTATTCACTGACTGACACCTAAAATGCTTTAATAATTTGTGTTCCAAAATAAATCTGATTAAACGCACGATGTTCAGTACTTAAGTGCTAGGCTAACGCAATCATGTTCTTTGTTTTGATATCACTTGTTGATTATATATTTCAGCGTCGTTCTAGCAAATTGGTATCTGGAAATCTTGGGAATAAAAAGTTGTTCTCCTGCTATACAAACATAGTGCTTTGATTTGAGCATCATAAAACTAAGTAACAAGCATTTCAGCTGTACTCTCTCATGCCCCACACTAGTCTTGTAAGACGGAGCTCGGTCCTGGGAATAAAGTCACCCAGAGGTTGTTGTAGCTGCAAGTCAGAAATCCAGTTGGATTTGCAATTCGCTTTGACGCCAACAAATAACATTTTATACTTTTGAACCCAAAACGAACATGTTTAAAAGTTAAAATACTTCATGAGAAAGCACAATCTGTGAAGAGTGCTAATAAGCAACATTTCACTACATCCTACATATGTGACAGCCTTGGTGGCTCAAACTCAGGATGGTATAGCTGGTTAGACCTTGCTGGTCCTACCAGAAAGTCAGAAAGTTGGAGTTCCCGAAGTTAAAGCACAAAAAGAAGACGCCATGTGGCATCCTTAGTCTCTACAATATTATCAGAGGACATACAGTACCTTTTTACATGTCAAGAATGCACTTATGAGCAAAAACAGTGTCAATCCACTGCACAGTGGAATTTAAGCACAAACACTGTCTCAATTAGTGTTTAGTGACTAAATATCTGATGTACGAGAGCAAGTGAATGAAGAACAGAATGATCTGTGAGCTGCATTGCATGCCCCCCCTCTCTTGTGTTTGGTTAGTGCTAGCGGGTAGCTAATGAGGGCAGAGGGCAGCATCATTACACAATTGCTCAAGATAGGACAGATTGATGGACAGACTGTTAGTTTAACCATTATTTGATTAAACAAATTAAACAAATCAGTGTAACATAATTAGTGTTAGACAAATAGAAGTATGAGGGTTTTTTTAGCCATTGTATAAAATACATGTTTCATATCTACCCTCAGCTATAGGTGGAGTAACAACAGTGTCTGTGGACTACAGCTGCTCCACCAGCAAAGTGACAGTAACTTGGGATGTGGTGTTTGGAGCTAAGCTGTACAGGACCGTAGCCGTCGACGGCTCTGGGGCCTCCCTGAACTGCACATCAGACTCCACCAGTTGTCAGATCGCTGAGCTCAAATGTGGAGAAAACTACAAGGTTTACGTCACGGCCATCTCTGATGACTGTGAAAGCACCCCCAACGTCATGGCCACGTTTGAGACAGGTGAGGACAGGCTGTTTTTCTCTCTTTAGAGTCACATTTTTTTGTTTGTATTGTTTTAGGTGCATCAGCTGAGCTGGCCACATGCACATACTGTACCTTCTCATTTTACCTCTCACTGTCTCACACGTCTACCCAGAGGGAAGCTGTTTAGGTTATTTCCAGTGAGTCCGATGTTCTTTCTGAGTTGCTGAGAAGCGTAACATTGAAGCAGTGAAACTGGTTATATGACACCAGTCAGTCTAAAACCCTGTACAGTTTATTGCAGCAGGAGTTGTTTTAAATGCCAGTTATTGCTCAGAGTGAAAAGAACAAGGAGGGAAACATTCATACGTTGTACCTTACAAAAGTACTCTCAGAGCATTCCCCCATATAACAACCATGAACTTGAATGTTTTTTATTGTGGTGTTATGTGAAAGACCAACACAAAGAAGTGCATCATTGTGGAATAGAAGAAAACTGCTAAATAATTTTCAAACTTAAAAATGAGAAGATTATATTGTATTTAGTGTATGTATTTAGCCTCCCTTTTAGGGTTATGTATCTAACTGCTTTTCATCTGTAGGCTAAAATTGCTGCTATTTGTTTTTATTTTAAAAACCCATCAAATTCTGTCAGATTGAATAAAAAGCACAAATGGACATCAGTCTTCATTTGATTAAGTTCTAGACTTTGACTGGGCTAATCTGAAAGTTCAGATTGAAACATTCATTGAACAAATTTACTGTACACATTGGTTTCCGTTCCCTCCTCCATTAACAGTATTTTCATGTGTATTTATTACACCCTCCAGTCCCATGCGCTCCGGTTCATCTCCAGACCACACATGAATGCGCCTCCAACGTCATCGTCTTCAGCTGGGAGCCAACCAATAACACCAACTACTATGTGGCCACGGCTGTGGACAACACCGGCAAAACGACAGAATGCAGGACGCTGGACAAGATGTGTTACTTCACCAATGTGGGCTGTGGTCAGTTCTACACGTACAATGTGTATGCTGTGAGCTCAGAGTGCAACAGCCACATCAGCGAACCCAAGACTGTCCAGACCTGTGAGTACTAAAAGGAAATCTGATTCTTATAATTGGCTTTGGTCCAACGTTGTGCCGTTGCATTGGTTGACTTGTTCCATCTTATGCCGAGCAGCTCCTTGTTTCCCATTGAACGTGAAGACAAAAGCCGACTGCTTCACAAACACTCTCACCACAACCTGGGACTCCGCTGAAGGAGCTTTGTCATACAATGTCAAGGTTGAAGGGAACAATGGAGAAACCTACAACTGCTCTTCCCCAAACAATACTTGTGAAATCACCAGTGTGCCATGTGGAGAACAGCTCAGCGTGTGGATTGTTGCCTCCAACGACAACTGCTCCACTGACAGTGTGTTGGGAGAAGCGGCTCAGACCGGTGCGTACTGGGACCTTCTTGAAATGAGAAATCTTCTCTTCCTGGTCAGTGATAGCTGAGATATGATGAATTTCTTTCTGCAGTTCCCTGCACTCCCATCAATGTCTCGGCATCAGCAGAGTGCAGTCCGGACTCTGCAACAGTGAACTGGATCGTGAGCCAGGGGACTATATTCTACATTGTACTTGCTGAAGATGCAAATGGGAACTCATATCATTGCTCTTCACTGGGAACCACCTGTTTCATGAGAAACCTGGCATGTGGACAGAATTATACCGCCAAAGTCATTGGCAATAATATTGACTGCAACAGTACAGCAAGTCAGGAGGTTCATTTCATGACAGGTAGATGATGGAGCAAGAAAACCAAATTAAATTGTGCTAATTTGCCAAATTCTCATTCAAGATTAATTTGAATTATGTTTTTCCCCTCAGGACCTTGCCCTCCGACAAATATTGAGGCAATCAGAGACTGTGATGCTAACCAGGCTGTGATAGTCTGGCAGAACCACCAGACATCAAGCGTCTACACGGCGCTGCTGGAAGATCAGAGTGGTCCTCAGCTCAACTGCACCAGCAACACGGTCAACAACTGCACAATCCTCTCTCTGCCATGTGGAAAGAAATACAACGTCACCGTCACCCACAGCCAAGGACAGTGTCAGTCCACCTCAGCATCTATTGGCCTGGACACAGGTAATACAACTTTTAGTTTCCTGGGTGCACAGCAACTCCTTGAAGTTTCTTATGAAACTAGCATACTATTGCCGAGAGGCTGCACAGTGGCGCAGTTGGTAGCACTGTTGCCTTGCAGCAAGAAGGTCCTGGGTTTGATTCCCGGCCCTGGTTCTTTCTGCACTGAGTTTGAATGTTCTCCCTGTGCATGCGTGGGTTTTCTCCGGTTACTCCGGCTTCCTCCCACAGTTAGGTAAATTGGTCTCTCTAAATTCTCCCTAGATGTGAGTGTGTGTGTGCATGGTTGTTTGTTTGTCCTGTCTGTTTCTGTGTTGCCCTGCGACAGGCTGGCGACCTGTCCAGGGTGACCCCGCCTCTCGCCCGGAACGTAGCTGGAGATAGGCACCAGCACCTCCCGAGCCCATTAGGAACAAGGGTGAACAGAAAATGGATGGATGGACAATTGCCGAGGGGGTGTGCAAGCCCAAGCATGAGTAACATAAAGAGTTGTGAAAAAGTATTTGGCCTCTTACCGTTTTACTTTTGGTCACACTTAAATGTTATAGATAATCAGGCAACTTTTAATGTCACACAAATGCAAACGGAGAAATTAAAAGGAGCATTTTTCATTACGGTATTTATTATTTTTTGAACAAACAAATTGAGCTAGATGTTATCTTATTATCATTAATACCATTAGTTTTTTTCACCTCTGCTTTTTATTATTATTATTATTATTATTATTATTTACTGTTATAACATAAGATGAATTCATAGGTGTAAATTAGCTAGGAGGTGGTAATTATTCTGATGGTGTCCAGTTGTTATTTACTATTACTATTATTATCTGTAGATTTTCTTGTCTTGTTATGAAATGGTTATAACCATTTTGTCTATGGAATATAATTTATTTGTTGACTCTTTAGCACAGTATATGGAACAGGCACAAGAGTATTATAACATGGTTTTAATTACAAATTTTTGATAACTATTGAGTTTGTAAATAATATATTACATTAAGTTGAGATAGGAGGTAGGATTAAATAAGCGTTCACTTCTTCCTACTCCTTTTCAAACAGTAAATTACTTGGTAAAAAATTACTTTGTTCTTGGCTATGGATACATGTTTTCTCTGTCCTACTGATTGCTTGTTTTTAAAAACCTGTTTGAAATAAATAAATCAAATAAAAACATGTTTTGAATCATTTTATTTCAGTGCCTTGTGGTCCAGAGGATGTCAACACCACTTTCAGCTGTAGCTCAGATGAGCTAAAGGTTTCCTGGAGCACCGCTGTTCCTGCAGAGAACTACACCACCATCGTCTCCAGAGCAATGGGCCATCCTCTGTCCTGTACCTCCACAGGGACCTGGTGCACTGTGAGAGGACTGCAGTGTGAAAGCTCCTACACAGTGACAGTTTTCTCCATCACCGGGAAGTGCATCAGTCTGCCGAGTCAAGAGGTCACAGTGCAAACATGTGAGGACCACATGAACAGAGGTAGAAGGATGTGATGGGATTTTGTTGGGTGCATCGTAACACTTGTGTTTTTCTTTTTTGTTCAGTGCCGTGTCCTCCCACCAATATCACGGCTGGGCATGCGTGTGGCCCAGATCCTGTTCCTGTATCGTGGACTCACAGCGGCAATGCCGAGCTCTTCACTGCCGTGGCTTTGGGTAGCAGAGGTCACAGGGCTGAGTGCACCTCCAATGAAACGTCCTGCACCCTTCCAGGACTCCACTGTGGGGAGGTTTACTCCGTCAGTGTTTCAGGAGCTGATAACAACTGTACAGGTCTACAGAGCAACCCACTGTCTTTGAAAACAGGTGACACAGCACTGACTGACTGAATAACTCTGGATTTAGCAACACTCTCAATGACTGAATCAAGTCCGCTTCTCTCTCCAGAGCCGTGTTCTCCATCTAATGTGACCAGCCAGGTGATGTGTGGTGCTGGAGCTGCTCAGGTGTTCTGGTCCCCCAGCAGTAATGCAGTAAGCTACAATGTAAAAGCCACCAGCAGTGGTCAGACCCTCACATGCAGCAGCTCCTCCTCTAACTGCACCCTGAGTCCGCTGGGCTGTGGACAAGTCTACGACGTTCAAGTGGCTGCCACTGACGGTACCTGTGTCAGTGACTACAGCACCCCCTTCAGGCAGGAACAAGGTACGGACAAAATCAGAACCATTCAAGTTTTCCTAAATAAGTAAGATGGGTTTTTACTACTTAATTTGTTTTTCTCGGATTGAATGCAATTTAATTTTGAGGTTCTCTTTTATGGGGTTATTTTTAGACAATTTGAGCACACTAAGAAGATCAATGATGATTAAATGTAAAATATTCAAGAAGATTAGTTTATTTGATAGAAGGAGATATCCTAATAGACCACAAAGTCATAGTTTGTCTCTCATCGTGCACTTTTTGGCCTTTTTTATGTTGTTTATTTACTTACAAAGAAACAATGTACAACTTTTCATGCATCTCTCCTTCTTTTAAAAAGAGAGATGCATGGTACCAGGTTATAGCAAACGCCTCCTTAAAACTGCTCCCACCATGTTTCACATTGAGGATTAGTATTATGTCATTTTTACAATTTTTTAAACGTTTTTATGTTCATTTTAAAGGGTAAAAAAAAAAATGTTTAAAAAAACAAAAAGAGACTATTGCCTCTTTGTTTCTTGTAGTACCCTGTGCTCCGGAGAACGTTACTGCAGACCTGCTATGTGACACCAACCACTTCACAGTCAGCTGGAAATTCTCTCCTCTCCCGCTCAGCTACAGTGTGGTGGCCGTGCCACTAGATGGCAGCAGTCCAGTCACCTGTAATACTAACAACGCCAGCTGTGTTCTCACGGGCTTTCATTGTGGGCAAGCTCTCAATATTTCTGTTAAAGCCTCCTCTGAGAGCTGCAGCGGACCATACAGCCCCGTTCAGACTGTTCACACAGGTAATGAAAATGCATCATTAAAGTCCTCTAGCCATGCATAGGTGATAAAGTGCGTTTGAAATCTTTGAAAATACTTGAATTTCAACTAGGTGTTTTCAAGGTTTGGAAAGTGCTTGATTCAGTCTGCACGGTTTTGTGATAAATGCCATTTGACGTTTGATTAAAGCCTGAATTTGGAAGTGTTGGTTATTTACAGTTGAAACCACCTAATAAAAAGACATATACAGATTTTTTTTTTATCACAATCTGAAGTTAAATCAGACTGAGCTTCTCTTATTTTAGGTCAGCTAGAATCACAAAAAAAAAAAAAAAAAACTTAGTGAGAACCTTTTTAGAGAGCAGAAATATCTGTTCTCTAAAGAGCAGATATTCCTGACATTGGATTGTTTCAGTGTTATTAATATTTATTTTTCCTATTGTCTCAATGACTTATTGATCTGTGTAATTAAAATAAAGGTTATCTTATACTTTATACAGTATTTCTTTATTTTTGTTAAATTAATGTTTTGTTGTTGGACAAAATACTTGGTGTGCATTAGAGAGACATTTCTCATAAAATGTTGTTGTATTTTAGTTCACCTTGTCCCTTCTGTGAAATGTTGGATACTACGGTATATTCTTGTCTAATAACAAGATGTTATTAATACAGTAATAAATTGTGTCATACAATTGTGAATTGAAACTGGCTTTTTTAGTTAATTTGTGTTGTTTCTATCTCCAAAGTGGGGTGCTGGAAAAGTTACTTACCTTGAAAATGCTTGAGTTTTGCTGTGAGAAAAGTGTGCAAACCCTGCATGTAATACCGTATGTGTTGACAGGTCCCTGCTCCACTCAGAACCTAACGGCGGTGATTGAATGTGGGACAGACTCTCTCCGGGCCTCCTGGAAGGCTTCCTCTGGGGCCTCCTCTTACACAGCGACAGTGACCAGTCCCAATGGCTTCTCTGAATACTGCTCCTCATCAGATCTTACCTGCCTTTTCTCCGGCCTGCAGTGCGCCACCAGCTACACCGTCCAAGTCGTGTCCCGGGACAGCCTCTGCACCAGTGCTCCCATTCAAACTTCAACGACAACCGGTACGGTTTGAGCATTTTCCTGAATCTAAAGCCGACTGTTTTGACTCGGGAGGTGTGATGCAAATCTGCCCATTCCTCCAGGCCCGTGTGATCCGGTAAATGTGACCAGCGCCCTGCAGTGTGGTTCAGACACAGCCACGGTGTCCTGGGCTGAAGGTGCTGGAGCTGTAGCCCACATCGTTCTCGCTCAGGAAGAGGGATCTCGTGAATATGTTTTCTGTAGGAGTAACACAACTTCCTGTCAGCTGAACCAGCTACGGTGTGGAAAAGTGTACAACTTGACGGTATTGGCTGAAGATGCTGCCTGCAACAGCACCGGAGAGACGACAGGAACCTTGATGACAGGTTGGAAAACTTAAATTCTCTGAACAGACCAAATCACAGACATCTGAATCACCACTGACCCCTTTGCTTTACCATCTTAGCTCCATGTTCTCCGTCCATTCAGAGCAGCACGCTGACATGCGGAAACATTTCTGCTCTTCTGAGCTGGACATCAGTGGCCGGCGCTAAAGGTTTTTCAGTTAATGCAACAGCTGGAAACGGGCACAGTGTCTCCTGCAGCTCAGGCACAGCTTCCTGTAGCCTGTCTGACCTCTTGTGTGGTCAGACATACACGACCTCAGTCACTGCGAGAGGGAACCAGTGTGACAGTCCACCCGGACCCAGCACCACCATCACCACAGGTGTGCTTGTGATAATTTTTTGCATTTGCTTTGCCTTTTATTCTATAGTCAGCAAGCTCAAAATTTTCCTCTCTCTCTCTATGTTGTTTTCCAGCCCCCTGCTCTCCAGCTGTAACATCTAGACAGTACGACTGTGGCACCAGCACAGCAGTGATTAGCTGGTCCAACACCGCAGGAAGCTCCAGCTTCCTCGCTCAGGTAGCAGGGGACGGGCATTGTGACAGCTGCCACACAACAAACACCAGCTGCACGTTCAGAAATCTGCCCTGTGGCTCGGATTTCAATGTGACTGTCCAAGCTCAGGGAGCCGAGTGCAACAGCAGCATCAGCGCCAGCGAATTCCTGCAAACAGGTCTGCATGCACACTATCAATGGAGAATACAAATATTACTGATAATAGATACAGGACAAACATTTTAAATAATTTTTTTTTTTTTTACATCTCAAATGCATTTTAAGTAAGCCCTCACCTCTCTGTGTCCCTCAGTCCATAGTGAAGCCTCAACTTCAATCAATGAAAACCAGCGGTTGTTTTAGAGGATTTTTAGCATAGCAGCAGTGAGAACCAGCTACTTTGTTTTCGTTAAAAAAAATTTTGATCTCCACGTCTGCAGTACATTGCAAAATGTAATAAAACATTTAACTGATAGAGCATGGTTTTCAAAATATTCTACATATAAACATTTGGAGAAAAAAAATGTGTTGTTAATTTAAAGACAGCCTTTAATACTTTGTGAAGCCACTCTTTTTGCAAAGTTTCTTAGAGTGTGTCTCAATCAGCGTTAAGCATCATGAGACTAATATTCTAACCGACTCTATGCAAAATAAGTTAAGCTGAGTCAGAGTTGTACTTTTAACCCTGACCAGTTTCCCCATATCTTATTAAAAAAAAACATTCTCACACCACGATGCTGCCAAAACACATTTTATTGTATGTTCCTCCACAAAATACTTTTTCTTTTGTATTAATTCAGGGCCATCAGAGGAAATTAGATTAAGCCCTGCTTGTTAGTTGTTTTTATTTTTTATTTTTACTAAATTATTTCCAAACCAATCAGCTTTTTTCTTTCCTCTTCACAGCTTTTCACTTCTTTGTGTTTGCCCATCAGATAAAATTATGATTTATGTGATTTTTGTTTTTTTATTTCATATCCAGTCCCGTGTGCCCCAGAGAACGTGAGCGCCACCGCTCTGTGCTCCACTCACTCAGCTTTAATTACCTGGGTGGGCAGCCCCAGTGCTGTTGGACACAATGTGACGGTGACGGGCCGGGGCGGACACACACACCTCTGTCACACCCACTCCACCAGCTGTCATGTCACAGACCTCCACTGCGGGGAAACCTACAGCGTTTCAGCCGTGCCGTACTCACTGACGTGCCGTGGAGCCCCGAGTGCAGCTTCCAGGTTTAGAGCAGGTAAACATAGAAATGAAGTTAATTCCTCATTTCTTCATTTTAAACACTCCTCATCTTCTCTCCAGGGCTTTGTCCTCCCAGCAACGTCACTGTGTCTCCTGCTTGTGGGGACAGCGCCATCTCTTGGACTCAAGTGGCCGGGGCAGAGCTGTATATAGCAACAGCAACAGCCGATGATGGACACAATCATACTTGCAGCTCAAACTACTTGAGCTCTTGCAACTTCACTGACCTGCACTGTGGGGAAATCTACGCTGTCACGGTGGTAACGGTGGACCAGGGCTGCTGGAGCGAGCCGAGCACAGCAGTGATGCTGAGAACAGGTTAGAAGAACTAAAACACAGGGAGCCTACAAACATAAAACTGTTTTAAATGTCTTTTCCTCGCTGTTTGTTTCCAGCACTGTGTCCACCTGCTAATCTGACCGGCCACATCAGCTGTGAAACACACACCTCGACCCTCACATGGGGGGCAGTGACAGGAGCCACCTACGTTCTGCAATGGGAAAAGATAGGGAGCGCATCTCCTCCTTCAGAGTACACAACCTCAAACACCTCACACTCTTTGTCTAATCTGCTCTGTGGAGAAAAATACGCTGTCCGTGTTGCAGCCCAGGAATCAGACTGCAGGAGTACCTACAGTCCAGCCGTAGAAATAAGTACAGGTGGGATATCTTTCTACTTCAACAAGATGTTACATTCTTCTAAACCATAAAATAAAAAACAAATCAACTTCGCTTTTCCTTCCAGCTCCTTGTCAGCCTGCAAACCTAACCGTTCGTGTGGACTGTGGGACAAACAACGGGAATTTCTCCTGGGCGGAAAGCAGCGGAGCGAGTTTCTACGTCGTTGAAGTAAACGGGGAGCACGGCCACATGGCTTCCTGTTCCTCCAACTACACTTCCTGCGCCGTGAAGCTTCACTGCGGCTTCTCGTACTCTGCGACGCTGGTGGCCTCCACCGAGAGCTGCAACAGCACCAAGCACTTTGACATTTACTTTGACTCTGGTGAGACACAACACTGTGCGCTGTAATTAGTGCTTCCAAATCTTTGTGTGACCCTCAGGCTTTGGGTTGTATTAATTACCCTGTTTCCACTTATTTATTTTACTCCAGATGGATCTGAAGTAAAACAAACATCTCATTTCTTTTTGTTGCAGTAAATAGTTTATGGTTAAGGTTTCCTATAACATTTAGCGACCTCCACATTTTTACATTTGAGATGCAAAAAGAAGATTCAAATTCACAGGGGTTTTTTTTATAGTAAAAAATTCAAGAATTAATCGTGCCCATGTCTTGCGATATTTAACTTATAGTTTCTCTTACTTTTTCTGTGTTTGTCCCAAACTGTGTGCCTCAGCCCCGTGTTTGCTAGACGACGTCATGGCTGAGTTAGACTGCAACACCAACGTGATGAACGTGAACTGGACTCAGACCACCGGCTCAGACGAGTACACGGCCTGGGCCATCAGCACGGACGGCCACCGAGCCTCCTGCAACTCAACGTCCAACTACTGCTCCATCCACCATCTCAAGTGTGGCAGGATCTACGAGGTGGCCGTCAACTCCTCCTCCATAACCTGTGAAGTCATCGCCGGCTCAGACTACAGGGTTCAGTCTGGTGAGTGAACCTGACTGAGCGTTGATCCGTTCTGCGTTTATACTTCACAATGCAAAACGAAATATCTCTCAACGAAACATGTGCTTAACCTACTGCAGCTCCCTGTAAAGCCGAGAACACCACAGCTGAGCTGAACTGCAGCTCCAACGCGATGACCGTGAAGTGGCAGGACGGCGGCGCAGCACAGAACTACACAGTTAGAGCTGCCTCTGCCTCAGGTGTGAACTCCACCTGCGACACAACAGAGAGCAGCTGCTCCTTCCTGGACCTGAGCTGCGGTCAGCTCTACACCTTCACTGTGACGGGATACACTAATGTGTGTGTCAGCGACATGAGCGACCCCATAAAGAGGCACACTGGTACAGTAACAGTGCCTTTACTTTGACAAATGTTTTAGTCAGAAAATATCTTCAAATCGTTTGAAATGTTTCTAGGGCAGCGAAAAAAAATGAGAAGCAATTATACAACCACAAAAAAGCTAAAAAATACTTTGCTAATACACTGCCAAAACACAAAATCTTACCACAAACTTCTGGTCTGGTTATTAGTGCGAATGTCTTAGTACACTTGAAATAAAACAAAAATAGCTTACATGTAATTTTTCAACAATAAATAATATTCCTAATGATAATAACATTGTCAGTATTGATGAAAAAGTACTTGTTATAAGTGAAATAATCTGCCAAGATGTTTTGTTATTCCAAACTATCAGTTTAAATATCTTGTTCCTCTTGCAGATTACTTCATGTACAACTAGTACTTTTTCATCAATATTAAAGAATTATTGATTTAAAATAAGCATCTCTTTCTTGGTGAAAAGTTACTTGCATGTTAAATTTGTCTTATTTCAAGCGCTCTATGATTTTCCACTAGAAACTATACAAAAACATTAGATTAGAAATTGATTGTGTTTTTCCTGTACGCAATAAAGTACATACTTAAAAAAATGGGCCAAAAAAAAGGATGCTCGTACAATATTTTTTTGTACAAGCAAAAATCAAAGGATAATTTCCTAGAATCCAAACAAAAATGTTTAACTTATTTTTTGTTTTCTTTTATTTTTCCATCTAAACTCCCTCTTCTCTCCTTTTTTAGCTCCATGTCCTCCAACCAGCGTCTCAACCAATCTCAACTGTACGACACGTAACGCTCTGATCAGCTGGACCAATGCTGCAGCTACTGCAGCCACAGCCTACAGCGCTCTGGCCACCTCCTCTGCTGGACACAACGCATCCTGCAGTGACATGGGGTCATCCTGTGACCTGGACCAGCTGGTCTGCGGACAGCGCTACTCCGTCGTTGTCAAGGCGATCCACGCTGGCTGTCCTGGACCTGCCAGCGCTCCTTTCGCGTTTGCTACGGGTGAGTTAGTGCAAACACTTGGATTGGGTGAGACATGAACATGATTTTCTGTATCTCCCATCAGAGCCGTGTGTTCCTATGGACATCTCTGTCAATTACAATGTGAGTGCCGCTTGGGTCACATGGAGCCCGGCTGAAGGTGCCGCCTCATACTCGGTTCAGGGTGTGGCAGACAACGGGTCATCTGTTGCCTGTACCACAAATGCAACCAGCTGCTTCCTCCATGACTTCCTGTGCAGTCGCATTTACAACATCACCGTGACAGCAAGAAACCAGGCCTGTGACAGCGTCATCTCTGACATGTCCCACCTCATGACAGGTCTGTAACCACAAGATTCATGTCATACACTTACTGTGTTCTATTTTCTTTTTACATGAATGTGTTTCTCCTTTATGCAGCACCCTGCCCACCCACAAATGTCCACGCAAGCATTTCCTGTGATGACCTCACTGCCACTGTATCCTGGCAGCAGAGCAACCTCGCTGTGGGATACGTCGCCTACCTTGACGACCAAAGTGGACACTACGCCTCCTGCGTTGGCGCAGGCGTAGATATGACCTGTGTTGTCTCTGGGCTGAGCTGTGGCTCCGTCTACAGAGTCAGGGTCAAGGCACTGGGAAAGCAGCACAACAGCACAGACAGCTCTGTGGTCTCACTGACATCAGGTACCAGTACCAACTCATTTGGAGTTGTGCTAATTGAAGATAAGAGAGATATCTATTGCATATCTTTAACAGAACCTCACAAGAATGTTAAACTATTTCTTTAAGCCTATCCCTGGTTTCAGTGGCACACCTCCATAGCTGCAAGCGTGGGCACCTGCCAAATATTGTCACGAGATAATAGAGAAAACTTATTTTGTGGTCAAAAGGTTTTCTTTTTCTTGTCTTTCTTTTTTTCTTCTTCTTGTGCCTCCCTGACAAGGTGCCACCCTGCGTGGAGAGCCACTGCCACTGATTAGTCTCATTCTTTCTGTTCCAAACAGGACCTTGTCAGCCATACAGTATCAAAGCCTTTATGGACTGTCAGACCCACTCTGCCACTGTGTCCTGGCAGCCCAGTGCTGGAGCTGTGTCCTATGCTACCATGCTAACATCTTCATCAGGCCACACCAGCAGCTGCTCCACCAACACCACCAGCTGCCAGCCGAGCTCCCTGCATTGCGGTAAAGAGTATAACGTCTCCGTAAAGGCCATCGGAGAGGCGTGTAACAGCACGGCTCACATGGCAGGACAACTCATCACAGGTAGAGAACGCAGCATGTTTACAGCCTCTGAACCACATCAGTCATTGGGTTCAGATTAGTTCACTGCCTGTTCTCCTCAGAACCATGCACTCCGGTCAATCTGTCTGTCCACCTGAACGGGAGCGACGCCCAGGTGACGTGGTCCACAGCAAGAGGCAGCAGCTCATACTCTGTGTTGGCTGTGACGGTGCAGGGCGTGACCGCCGCCTGCAACTCCACCACCTCCCAGTGCTCCCTCACCCGCCTGCAGTGCAGTCAGATCTACAACGTCACTGTGCAGACCCGAAACTCGGCCTGCAACAGCACCGTGACCTCAGCGCCATACCGCCTGGTTACTGGTGAGTCCCTCGTTCGCTTAGCAACTACCTGCTGACCTGCATTTTTTGTTTTTTATGTGCAAATGTGTCTGATTATTTGCTTTAACCCAGCGCCCTGCCCACCCACAAACGTTCAAGCCAACATGTCATGCGAACAGCTTAGAGCAACTGTGTCCTGGCAACAGAGCGACCTCGCTGTGAGTTATGTCGCCTACTTGGACAACCAAAATGGCCACTCCACCTCGTGCTTAAGCAACAACACAAACACCTTCTGCAGCGTGTCTGGGCTGATGTGTGACACCGTCTACGGTGTTTGGGTCAAAGCTGTAGGAGAGCAGTACAACAGCTCCGACAGCTCTGTGGTCAATTTTACATCAGGTAAATATCGTCTACAAGAGGAAAAGCGACAGAATTTATATCATTAACCTATGGTATTTACATCATTGCCACATTCAGTTTGTTTTATGGAGATTTCATGTGATAGGCCATCAAAAAGAAGATGAAAAAACAGCTGCCAATTTTTTTCTAATAAGAAATCAGGAAAGCGTGACGTACATTTGTGTTCAACTTGTACAACTGATTCTCAGTTGCATTTAGGTCTGGACTTTGGCTAATTCTAACACATTCATATGTTTTGATCTCAACTGAATTCATTATTAATTCCACAGTCATGAGCCACTTGTGTTAGTCTAGCACATAAAATTCACCAAAAATGTGTAATGTTTGTGGTCATAACATGACAAAATCTGAAAAAGTTCACATATTTTGAGAGGTACAGCAGATTCTTTTTCTGTTAATCAGTTAAACGTTTTGCTGATCAGCTACATGCAGATGTCATCAAAGTTGTGTTTGTACAACTGCTTAAGAAACATTCACCAATATCTACAGAGGACGCTTAGCATCTTGATTCTTTTGTGTAAAAATTGAAAGAAGAAAAAAATGAAAGAAAAACAGTGTCTTATACCAACATGTACATTTGTAATACTTGCAAAAGGCATTTCTTTTTTTAATGATACACCTTGCAATAATACTCATGTCTTCACTACTGCAGCATTGTGTCATACTAACTCCGTTCTCTTTTCTCAGAACCGTGCCAGCCTGTGAATGTTTCTGCTCAGACGTTGTGTGAGAGTGATGAGGTGCAGCTCTCCTGGGATCAGACTGGTTCTCCAGCTCAGTATTCAGTCACAGCAAAGGGAAGCCTCGGCTTCACAGGAGTCTACAACACAACCCTCAGGCTTCTTTCAGCCACTTTACCCTGTGGACAGCACTATAACCTCACCGTACAAGCACAGAGCAGCGACTGTGACAGCAAGCCCAGCAGTCCCTTCTTCTTCAGAACCGGTATATTATTTTTCACTTTGTCTTGTTTATTTTTATTTTATACAGGTTTTTGAAAGCGGACGAAAGATTGATACCATTAAATCTCATGAGGAAGAAGGCCTATATTTAATGGATTATGTGAATGGTACCGTCACAAAAAACATTTTTAGATTGATCTTTCAATGTCTTTTGAAGAGTTGGTGGCAATAAGTTCTTATTAATGTGTCTCTTATTTTTTTTTTTGGTTTTATTATTTTCACAAACAGGCTCTGACATACTGGAACTTACCTGATTCCAGTTTTTCTCCTCTACATGTTTTAGAGCCATTAAACTAATTATCATGTAAACCTGACATGAAAAGCAGTTCCCAAACTGTGATAGTTTTGATTAAGGAGGAAAACTGAACTAGCTAACCAAACCACCCTCGCTCCACATGAAGAAGTACTTACCATCTAAACCTAATATCTGCTTGTGCCATCCATGGCATCAAAAACTAAGTAATTTGTCTTTTACAACATTGTAGGGAATTTTGAGCCACTCTTGGCTTGAATTGTTTTAATTCAGTCATATTGGAGAGGTTATGAGTATAACCAGCCTATGCAGCAGCATCTCATTCAGATTCTGGACTACATTTTGACAAGACATCCAAAACTGTCATTTAGATTTTTTTTTTTTTTTTTTTTGCTGTTCAGAGGTGGTTTGCTGGTGTCCTTTGGATTGCTGTCCTGATGCAACTGTGCTAACCCCAAAGCTCACAAACTGACAGAGGAATCCATCATTTCATTGCAGGTCCGTGCGTCCCGCGGGATGTGGTGACCTCGGCACAGTGCAAGGTCAATGTGGGCTCTGTCAGCTGGGCCCCCAGCGATGGCGCTGAATCCTACATTGCTAGAGCAATTGGCCTGAATGGCCACACTCACCTGTGTACCACAAACACCACTTCCTGTTCGTGGACTGACCTTCACTGTGGGGAGCAGTACAAGATTGTAGTGGGAGCCAAAGCTGACAACTGCACCCGCATGTCCAACAACTCCTCGGCCATCTATATGAGTAAGTTTTGGAGCCCAAATGAAGAGTTATTGGTGGTAAATATTACTCTTGATGTGACATAATCATCATTTTGATTTCATGCAGATTCCTGCAGGCCCCGGAATTTGTCTGCCACTGTGAATTGTGGCATGAAGGTTGTTTCTCTTGACTGGGACGTTAGCAACGGAACAGAAACCTACATGGTTTCGGCTGAGACAGGAGACACAGTAATCAGTCTCAGCACCAACATCACCACCGCTCTTTTCTCTGACTTTGCTTGTGGCCAAAACTACAACCTCACAGTCACCCCTGTCAACCATTATTGTCCCAGCAACCCGAGCGCCTCCACCTCCATCCAGACCTGTACGTACCAATCAGATATGGCTATCGGAGACAAAATATGTAAAATTGATTCCAAGCATATCTGATGCAATGAGTGAAATGTTTTACTTCTCTACTTTTTTGCTTCACTGATCTTTTCCAGGGCCTTGCATGCCGGTGGGGATCTCCGCCAAGCAGGACTGCATCTCCAGCATCGTCATGGTAACCTGGGATTCCTCCAACGGCTCAGACTTCTACACAGCCAAAGTGCAGACGGACACAGGCATCTCAGAAGAGTGCATGTCAGAAAGAGATGTGTGCAGCATTGCCAGCCTGATGTGTGGGTACAACTTCTCTGTGTCTGTCACGGCCTTCAACGAGCAATGTAACATCACCTCCAAAGAACCCGCAAGTCTGCAGACAGGTGAGCATCAGTCTATCGATATAGCATGAATGCAACCTGAGGGAAAATAGCATCTATAGGACATCTTTGTTTTTAGTTAAACGCTTTGTTTATATTCATCCTTTGTTTCATGCTGGAGCCACCTGGGGCATTTGTGATCAGATCAAAGCTCCCAGTTCCAGTAGAGTTCAGAAGACTTTATAGTTATGTTTGTGATGGTAGGACATAGATAGATTTTTTTTTTTTTTTAAACATGGCTTCTAGGGTTGTTTAGAGTAGCAAATTAGTGTGATTCAAGAGAGTGTGCACATTTTGTTAATGTGGGACTTTTCCACTCCAGTGAAAATATTTAAATTAATGGTTGGATTTTTTTATTATTATTTATTTTGTTGTGAAAAATGCAACGACAACAAAAGATTCATTTATCTTAAGGTTTTTTTGCACACCTTTTGCAACGGTGACAGCAAATGTGGAGGCTGCTGTAAATTGTCTTCCTCCCAGTCCACCTAGTTGAAACCTTTTCTCTGCGCATTACAGTTTAAAATGACTCCAGCCATTTTTTTGTCTCTCTGTCCAGTGCCGTGCATTCCCACTAACGTCTCTGTGAAACTGGACTGCTCCAACAACTCGGCCAACGTGTCCTGGTCTCCCAGTCGAGGCGCTCTGCGCTACTCTGTGTTAGCCAACAGCAGTCACAGCGACAACAGCTGCACAGCCTCTGACCTCAGCTGCCTCGCATGCGGCGCCAACTACACGGTTCAGGTGGTGGCGATTGACAACAGGTGCTCCAGCCTCCCCAGTCTGCCTGTGCTTTTCGAATCAGGTAAAAAGTGTAGCCCCAGTTCAGAGATCACCCCAAAAAACTGGGATGAATTTGCCTCCATACTGATTTTGTCCTCTCAGGCCCCTGCCCGCCTCACAGCCTGAACGCCGACCTCAGCTGTTTGTCCAATAACCTGTCTGTTACCTGGGACGCTATCAGAGACGCCGACCACTTCTTGGTTCACCTAACTGCTGCGAACGGAGGAAATACCTCCGTATGCAACACCAAAAACACTACTTGTTCGACAAGCAGCTTAACATGCGGTAATACGTACGCTGTTCAAGTCACCTCTGTGAGAGGCGTCTGTCAGAGCAAGCACAGTCAGACCCGCAGCATCCAGTCAGGTATGAAAAAAGATAAAAATAAAAAACGTCCAATTTCCCATAAACATCCCATCACAGACACTTACAGCTCCGATGCGTTCTCCTCAGCGCCGTGTCAGCCTCAAGGAGTCAGCGGCTACCTGAACTGTGTGACCAACTCTGCCTGGATATCCTGGGACTCGGCTGCTGGGGCGGAGAGCTACACTGTGATCGCTGTTGGAGAGGAGGCCTACACAGCCAACTGCACCTCCACCAACACGACATGTGAGGTGGAAAACCTGGCCTGCGGTGTTTCCTACAACTTCACTGTCACCGCTAAGAACCGCCAGTGTGAGAGTCCACCAAGTGCCTCCATCAGCTTGCAGACGGGTAATTCACATCGAGTCGCTTTTATGCAGATTCCTGCATAGAAGCTTTTGCACTATTTTAAACTATATATCTTAAATATATATTTTTAGAATTTGATACAGTAAGCCAACACAAAATGTTGTGTAATTTTAAAGCAAAAGCACAACTGAATTCACACTTTTATACATATAAAAATGTTAAAATTGTGGCATGATTCAGCCTCCTTGAGTGAGTCATTTCTAGAAATTTCCTTTTCTACAGCTACCTGTCTTGAGGAGTTTGTTTCTACCAGCTTTGCACATCTGCAGATTGAAATTGTTGCTTTTCTTACCTTTCCAGAACATCAACAGCTTTAGATTTAGATCTGCTTTGAAAACATGAGGATGGTTTGATCTAAACCAATCCATAGTAGCGCTGGTCTATGGATTGAGACTAAGAGGCAAACCTCTTAGTCTCAAAGATTTTGCTGCCTGTAACAGTTTTTTTTCCAAGTGGATTTTGGTACATATGCACACCACACTTTTCAGGGTTAATTTGTAAATAATTTGAAAAGCCATGGATTTTTTCCCTTCATTTCACAATCCTGCACAACTGTGGCAAAGTTGTGCAGTATTTCTGCAGCACAGTTACTAACATTTGTCCCATTTTTCAGCCCCCTGCTCCCTCCCTGGTATCACCGCCTTCGCTCAGTGCCATCATTCCTCCATTCTCGTTAAGTGGGAGCAGATAGGAGTCAACGCTGGAGGCACTGTGTTCGTTGCCATAGCAGAGGCCAGTGATCAAACCTACCTGTACTGCAACAGCACGGGCAATAGCTGCCTCCTCAAGGAAGCAAAGTGTGATCTCCGTTATACCATCATTGTGGCCGCCTCATCGAACCGCTGCAGCCCTTTGAGGAGTCCACCCTACAGAATTAGCATGGGTAAAATCTGTTTGTTTATCCCACAGGGCAGGAAAACACTAACAACTTGGAAGTGATGTGGATGCGAGTGAGGGGGGACCAAAGCCCAGCAGAAAACTAAAGAATTAAACATAGAACACAAAGAAACAAGATGATTAAAAATTAAGTCTATAGCCATAACCTTGATAAAGAAAATTTTCCCACAGAGCCCTGTGCTCCTAAGGATGTGGCTATGAACGTCTCCTGCGAGGATCGGAGCGCTCTGGTGTCCTGGACCCCCTCTCCCGTTGCCGAAGCCTACCACGTGGTTGCCATGGGTGCGGACGGGCATGAACACACCTGCAACGCCACCTCCAGCAACTGCAGCATGTCGAAGCTGCACTGTGACCAGCGGTACACAGTATCTGTGGTAGCCAGTCATGAGAACTGCACCAGCAAGACAAGTCAGAGTGCGACAGTCAACACAGGTACCAGTGAATGAGAAAACTGCTACAGCCACATTTCTGAGGTTAAGAGTCATCACCGACTAAATTTCCTCCGTCTTTTTAGGCCCCTGCCAGCCAAGTAGACTCTCGGTGACTTTCCATTGTGACAATCAGTCTGCGATGCTGACCTGGAGGCCCAGTGACAGCGCAGAGGAGTATTATGGCTGTGCTCAAGCTCAGAACGGAGACAGGCTCTACTGTCACAGCACAGATCCTGGCTGCACGATCGACGGGCTCGTCTGCGGGACGGTTTACAATTTCTCCGTACAGGCCTCAGATGGGACGTGCAACAGCTCCGTCAGTGACCCGGTTCAGATTGCAGGAGGTATAAACCCAGCATGTAACTTCTAAAAGAGTTTCTCTTTTACGTAAAGCAGAAAACTAACCATTCCACCTTGTCCTTTACAGTCCCTTGTCCTCCTCAAGCTGTTGAGGTGCAGCTGGTCCCGATGAAGATGGAGATCCAGGTGATGCGCTTTATCTGGACGCAGGTCTTGTGCGCAGAAACGAAGTACCTGCTGACCCTGACAGGAAGTCTGCTAGGAAACGGCCAGGCTCTGTTTGAGATCTCCTCCTACTGGACCAACGTCACGTACTTTGAGATTCCTCTTCCCTGCAGTTCGTCTTACGTTGCCACACTGCAGAGCAGGAATGCGGCAGGAACGAGCGACAAATCAACACCCCTCAATGGAACCACAGGTAGACTGAACTGAAGTTTGTTATTTTAAAGCTACAAGTCAAGGTAAACTCTATCAATGTGTCTGGGGGCATCACAAAAGGCAACAGACCAGACTGCTAGGTTTTTTTCTTCTTAATCAAGCTTTTAATCAAATATCTCCCTCAAAAATGTAACTTCTGTTTTACACGACTGCTGCAAAGCATTGAACTGTATGTCAGAACTGAATTGGCAACAGTAAATATTAAGAGAAGCAAGCCAGTATGGAGTGGCCAAATTTCATTAACAAAAATCTGAAGCTTCCACTTCAAGCCAAGTTGTTCATTTGAAACAAAATAATAAATCACAGCACAACATCCGACCAATAACTTGCACCAAAGCTGATGCTAAAGTCAAGCATGAGTTTTAAATAAGTGATAGCAGAGCAGGAAATGAGAAAAACTCTCTAATTCAGCCATTTTGGCATCATGTGTAGGATTTAAGATTCCTCAAGAACTAAATTATTATTTTTTTTCTTATGTATTTCACTTTAGATAGTTCTTCCATCTAATATCAACTGGTTTTGATTTTGTTTTGAAAAAATATAAACTTTTTTTTTTTTTACTGTTCTGCGACCATCCATCCATTAGAACCAACAGAACAGAGTCCAGGAAATCAAAAATGTACAAGACAAATAGATGCTGCATAAAGGGAAGAGATTTATCTTCTCTGTAATCTAAACGATCTCTTGAAATAAAAAAAAATTAAAAACAGAAATTACTTTAGCGTGACAGAATCAGTTAAAGTTACGTACGTAAAGTTACGTACGTAAACACGTTGTGGTTTTTGAAAATATAAAGTTAAGTGCAGTAAAAAAAATTAAAAAATCATCACTTATTTCTCGACAAGCTCATATAATGCCGCTCCACTTACACATTGTCAGTGTTCATTTACAGTATATTAATAGTTATTAAAGAGAAGCAATATCTCAAGTTTTAATTCCAATTTCTTTTTCCCTTTCCCAGCTCCTTGTCCACCATCAGGAGTGGCGTACCGCGGCAACAGCTCCTTTGCCACCGTTTCATGGAGCTCATCGGTGTTTGCCACCACATACACCCTGTATGACGACAGCGTGTCTCCACGGAAACAGCTGTGCAGGACTGCGATGCTGTCCTGTTCCCTGTCCAATGTCTCTTCCAGCAGTCTGGTGGTCACGGCCAGCAACGCTGCAGGAGAAAGTCAACCTGCAAACGTCACAGAAGGTAAGGAAAACAAACAAACAAACAAACCATCAAAATGACATTTGTATTCAGAAAACTGACTAATAAGCTCTTTTCTCTGTTCAGTTACAGTACATTTGGTCAGAAGGAGAGATCTCAGGGAACAAATACCAGAGAATGGTGAGTTTTATGATTTGTGAGTATATTGCTTGCTGTAAATGAGTAGAAAAAAAAGGTGTGTGAGTGGCCATGTTTCCCTTTACTGACAAGCTTCATTTCCTTGGTACCTTCCGAAAAGTATTGATACCTGCTTTAGTCAATCTAGTATTACTTTTTCTGATTGATCAGCTTGAGTTAAACTCCATGGAGAATCTATAAAGTATTATCAAGAGAAAGACCCAAAAGCAGTAACTGCAGTAATTAATGCAAAAGGAACAAAGTATTGCTTTTTCAGCTGGTATTTTTACATGACAAATCCATATTTTAATAGTCCTACATAATATTTATTAGCTTTAAGCTGTAATCTTCAAAACTAACAGACACAAACAAAAAATGTTTCCTAGTTTAGTTGAATAAAGATTTATTTTTCTCTTATATAGCAATTTATTTGGAGTAGAGTACCCTCTGTTTGTCTTTAAACAGTCTAATTTAACCTTTAGCTTGAGCAGAATTAATGATAAACATTTGAAAGATGGCTGATATCTTTGGATTGTTTTCCATCGCTAGGAAACATTCCCGCTCCGCTGCTGGACGTCATGCAACCCTCGCCATCTATCCTTTTCCTCCATTGGTCTCCGGTGGAGGGCGCTTCCTTTTACAACCTGCTGATCAGGAACCAAGGCAGCTCCGACGACGACCAGGAGCTCACTGTGTACGGGGAGAGCATCATTGTGAGCGAACTGAGCCCCGACTCTGCCTACTGTCTGTCCGTCTTGGCTGTGACCGCAGACGTGCGCGGACCAGAGTCAGAGCCTGTGTGTGTGCAAATAGGCCAAGGGATTGAGCTGTAAATGGGAAAAGAAAATACCCGTACAGATAAATCTTTGCGACGCAGATCTACTAAGGAAAATGTTGTGGTTGACCAGGTGGAAGCACACTTAATGTGACACATCCTGTACTCAGAGTACAAGGGCTATAGATGGAGTAGATTATTGAAATATTTTTGGGTAGTATTATGGTTTAAGATTCAATTTCACACTCTAAGTCCTTTCGCTTTTTCTCACTTTTGTAAATTCTACATTAACTTGCCTATGGGAATCTTATCAGAAAGTGTATAAACATGACCATGCACTTAAGTTTTAAATGTATTTTAATAATTAAAAAAAATCATTTTTATTATAATTAAAGTGGCAAAATCTTAACTGGATTCAGTCTTTTTCTTCTTTAAACAAGGGTCCTTATATGTCATTTTCACTTTATTTAGGTACCTTCACCAAGCAGAAGACGGTCACCATGAGCAGATTCAGATTATATTTTTATTCTACTTAAAATATGCATAAGATGTTCATAACTTCCTATATTTATGATGGGTGTCAATACTGTTCCAAATAGATTTTAAAGTGAATATTATTATTGGTTTAGAAGTTTGAGATTAAGTAGTTAATTCTCGGCTACAATTAGTGTTAAACTTTGAACACACACTTATTTTTCTATCTGGCTCATGGCACAACAGACATTTTATTTTCTAATTTTTGGGCACTGTACCCACTTTCTAATGCCACCCTGGGCAACCGCTCAGATAAAAACTTTTTAAACTACTTCGAATAATTTACTGAGCTTACTAAACTGTTAAAAACTGGGATGTATATGTGATCTACTTAAGTTATTTCTTTAATAAAGTGCGTACAAATTACTCCCCTGGCTGGACTGAACACTGATGTCACTGTGGGGACATTCTGTGTTTTATCAAATGAGTCAGAGACGCAACTTAAGAGTAAGAAACAATAAACCAAGACACAAAACCAGTCAGATTCTTTTGGGGAGGGAAGACTATCTAAATTTCTGTAGAGTTCCACTTAACTTTGCTTTTCTGCATTCTTTAAGTGGCAATCGAAGACCAAAAGTAGAATTTCCATGTTGGTTCATTAAGGTTGTTTGACGCTGAAGGCAAAGTCCCCCATTCACCTTTATACACCAACACCATTTGTAAAAGGGTTTTATTAGAAAACAAAATGCAACAGAGTAATAACTCAAACACAACACAAGCAGGGAGCAAGTGTGTGTGGTAAAAAGTTACCCTTGCAGTCCACCCTTCAGAGGATTAAAACATTCCTGGACTGTCTACAAACGGTCATGGAGAGAATTGTAAAGCTTCACCTCTGAATTCAAACCATCGGTATTTATAGATGCACATATATCATAATCCTATCAGAGATCCAAAACAAAAAAAAAGCACACACTGCTTTTTTGAGGCCAAAAATAGAACCCATAACCTGGTAGGATTTACATATAGCATATGTTGACAGTACCGAGGTGAACAATGAAAACCAACTCTGTCCGATAACAGTGTGTAGACATTCTCTAGACAATATGTACAAACCCACTTCTTCTTGGATCAAAGAATCATAGAAAACTAAAATGCCGTTTTTTTTTCCTTACTGTACAGATATTAAATGAGGACTAATAATGTTCTAACGGGGAGTGAAAACATGAAAACAGGTGGGAATCAACGTTACATTTGGCTGAACATGACCTCAAGACGCTAACGCTCCTTCACTTTGGGCCCATGTCTGGCCAGACAGCAGAGCAGAGAGAAAGCAGTGCCACTGTGTTTACTCGGTACTCTGACTTCTTCTCCGTTCACCGTGTTTACTATGCTCGTTACTGGACTCCTGCTGGTGGCGACTCCTCTCTTTGCTGCGGCTGCGTTTGTGAGAGCGCTCCCCATCCCGCTCGCGCTCCCTCTCTCTGCTGTGGCTGCGATCCCTCTTCCTGCTCTTTTCCTCCGCTCCGCCTTTATGCCTCCTTTCTCTGCTTCTGCTCCGACTCGACCGTTTGGCTTTTCTGTCCTCCCTGTGTCTGTCCCTGTCTTCTTTATGCCTCCGCTCGTCGTTCTCCGCCCTGCTCTTCCTATCTCTGGACCTATCCCTCTCTGTCCCTCTGTCCTTGTGATGATCCCTGTCTTTCTTTCTGCTCCTGTCTTCTGCCCCGTCCCTCTCTTTCTCCCTGCGTTCACCTCTCCGCTCTCTGCTGCCACTGAGACTTCTTTTGCGTTCTCTGTTCCTGTCTGCACTACGTGATCTCCGTCTTTCCCTGTCCCCTCTGTCTGCCCTGTCCCGGTCTCTGTCCCTCCCCCCATCCCTCTCCTTCCTCTGCCGGTCCCGCTCCCTCTCCAGCTCCCGGTCGAAGCTCGGCCCGTGGCGATCTCTCTCGCGGTGGTGGCTCCTGCTTCTCGATCGCTTGGGAGACCTTTTGGGACTCGGCGTCCGTCTTGGCGTCCTGATGAGGAGGAGACGGTTCAGTCAAAACTTAACTCGCTAAATTAGATTAAAAAGTTAATGTATTGCAGTGATTCATTGAAAAAAGATTTGCTGCATGCAATGATATGTTTCAAGAGTTTATTTCCATCAGGTTGGATGATTGCAGCTGAGACTGAATAAAAAGCCAAAATTCAGTTTCACAGAAAAATTTACCAAGATTACTACGAAATTATTTTTAATGAAGTCAGGAGCTATTTTACGGGAATGTCGTAGCGTACTGAGAAAGTAACGAATTAAAAGTTTCATGTCATGAGTAAATTCAGCCCTACTATAAATATTATCAGTTTTGTTTGAATGTGTCCACACTCAGGGACAATAACGTTCTATTTTTCTTTGAAAAATACAGCAGTGTAAGGAATACAGATGAGGTTTATTTTAAAACAATGTTCTAAATTATTGAGTGAAAAACCTCACTTGCTGCTTTCTCCACCAGACTTGAATCTTTGCTTATTAATATTGTCAATGTTGTCATACTGTGCATGTAGTAGAACTTTGAGAAAACTTGCAAGCTGTAAACAATTGAACATCTAAAACTACATCACTCTTAAATGATTTTAACTATTTGCTTTGAATTAGGAGCTATAAAAGAGCATATAAAAACCACCTATGTGACTTTTCAAAACAATAAAACTTAAGGACCGGGACAAAAACACAAACAAACTACCTGGAGCGCCGTCGTTCTCCTTGCCTTCCTGACTCTGTGAACTCTGCCTCCTCCTCCGGCTCCTTCTGGGCCACCTTACGTGGCCTCGCCTTCATCTGTTGATCAATCGCCTTTTGAACGGGTACAGGGATTCTGGGAAACAGCGTGGAGAACCATTCCAGTTTGGTCAGGAAGGAACGCAGCATCTCCCCAATGGTCATGACACAGCCGCCGCCTGCTTTTACGTCAAGCTCCTACAATCAAACAGTGGGACATACACACAGAAAAACAATTATTACACATAATTAAGGCAATAGAAGTATTTCCTTGTGAAATATTGCTTCACAACAAACAAAATTTGTGATGACCAAGTACTGAACCTTCACCTCTGTTCATCTAGCTTAATCTTTGATATTTAACAGAGGGAACACAAACATCAACATATCACTTGTCAAGAGTTCCTGTAGTCTGTATTAACAGTGTGAGCTGAAATCACCCCTCCGAAATCTGGATTTTCCAAACAAAGGGAAGGGATAATGTATGGTCAGTGTGCTATAGGGAGAAAGAAAAAGAAGCGCCTGCTTCTTTTTTCTTTGTTTCCCCAGAAGCTTTCTGAACTCTGGGAGATATAAAATGCTCACAGTGTAAGCACAGATTGTAGCAGGTTGGGGAAATGTACTCAAGATGAGTAGATATGAACTTTGTATGTTAGAGAACAGCTGCTTTGCACTCACGCAAACCAACAGTGCTGAGAAACAATATCCAATTCACCTGCTGCACAAGGGGCATCTAAAGGAAAAAACAGGGGAATTAACAAGTTGGGTAGGACTTTAGAGAAATCAAATATAATGCAACAGAACATGAAGAGAGGCGTGGATGCCTTAAACCACATTCTACGTTTTCTAACCAAAAATTAGCATAAAAACATGAACTTATAAAATACTTCTCCTGTCTTTCTATAAACAAATTAGGTTCCATTTAATTTTAGTAATTTTTTTATTATTATTATTTTGTGATAAAATACATATATTAATGAGTAAAACACGAGCATTTCTTAACCTGATAATAAATGAAAATGTTTATTCCACAGTATTGTCGTACTTACCCTGAGAAATAAACAGCAGCAGAGAAGCGAGCATTAACCTAGCTACTCAGGCTCAGACGACACAAGTTGGGGAAAAATTAAGCCAAATGAAAGCAAAGGTGAAAAATCAGCTCTGAGCATCACAATGGGGGGGACTGTGGGGGCTGCTAGCTTCACATATGGAGCATCTCACTAAGAATTTTACAAAAGAAGACAAAAGAAAGTTAAATTATTACCCGGGGTGACATACCTCCTCATCATCCAGGAAGTCATTATACCAGTCTAATAAATCTGTTGGAGGCTGAGTGTATCTGCAACACACAAAGGTCAGAATTAAAAATTTTTTCAACTTGTTCCCATTTTATATTGTTTTACAATGAGTTTCCTTTAGATTAATAGAAGCGAAAGCATTTGGCAATGGATCTGGTGAAAATATCTATAGCAACAAGCCTTTACTAACTTGAGATTATGGGAAGTACACTCTTACCTTATGTACATGAATCCAAGTGCCCTGATGTACGGAGAATCTGTGTGAGTGATGAGACCCATCACCTGTTTGCGTGTTAGCTTGAGAGTAAACAGTTTGTAAAGAAGACAGAAAGCAGTTGATACAATGCCACCAGTGCCAACTCCACGCACCTATCAAAAATAAAAAAAATCACAGGTTTAATAACGCAGTCTTTACGGATACCATTTTTAGTCCTTTCAGCATTCCTGTACGTATTCCACAACATAAACTACACTTATACGTGAAAAGCAGCGACAAATAAAATGCCTAAAACATTGTTTTTCCGCTTCACACGAAATGCAGAAAGACACAAAATGTGGGGAATATAAAAAGCACGTACTTCCCACTTACCCCTCCGCACATTCCGGTCTGGCCTGCAGTCTTTCTGCTTCCCTTTTCCCAGGGCTCAATGTGAGTCACCTAAAAACACAAAAAGAACTTAATTTAGAAAATACAGATGGAGATAAGATGCTTAAACAGAGACTATTGATGAAAACAACAGTCTCTGTTAAGAGGCTGGCCAGATCTGGCCATTTCTTTTCTTTCTTTTTTTTTTTTTTTGCCATAGGGTCATATCCGATCCTTGAGGCGTACCAAGCTGACCAATACAAATACCTAAATTAAAAACACATATAAATTATTTCTGCATCCAATTCTCCTTTTTTTCTAATGCTTTTTTATTTTGAAGATGATTGAATGTTGAAGATGTATTTTTTGTTCTGTTGGATCGCTACATTAGCACCCATGTATGCACCTATGTTCGTGATAAGAACATCAGTAAAAAAAAAAAAAAAATCAGTTCTTCACAATATAAGGACTTCTAAAAAAAGGACTACAACATAGTGCAATAAAATTGCAGGGACTGTTTGGGATGTTACATTTGTTATTTTGGGCACTAACAAACACAGCAAAGATTGTTTTTCTTTCAAAAATGCATTTCCAAGATAATTTCAAATGTTGCTTTTCAATGTCATTTTCCATTTTATTGTTCAGTAGTAATGGCTATTCCTAACAGCAGCTCATAAGCAGTCAGAGCTCCCCAACAAATACATAATAATGTGACTCATAAGAAATATTAGACTAATGTATTGCCACGTTAGACTCAGGACCTTTCCATTTAGCTTTATTACGTTTATTCACTTATTTTGTTCCAAATAGAAAAAAAACTTTTGCATAGTTATTCACATGTACGAATGACTGCAATACAAATCTTTTTTTTTTTTTTCTGGCACTCATTGATTTTGTTGTTGGTAAATAGTATAAACACAGACACAAAACGCGAAATACAGTTTTATTTGAAAGGTTTACTGAAACGCATAATTAACTGGAGTTAGCCTTATTTTTAAGTTTAATATGGGCCCAGTGGTTCCATGCCGTAGAATCCTTCCACGGGCGCTATAATGTCGGTAAACTAACGCCACCTATATTCACATAGCTCCATGGCTACGCTTTTAAAAGACGAAACTGCCGTTACAAAACGGTGCGCTATGTAGCGCTCACTTCTATAAAACATTTCCCCAAACAATAAACCTCACAATCTGGTGCCTGTTTGCAAGTCATTTGGTTCACAATGAATGCTACGCTGAGCGGACATGGTCGCCTAACTAGCATGCGGCTTAGCATTAGCTGGCGTTACCTTGAAATAGATTTCGTCCACAACCTCATGGTAGGTCTTTAGTTCATACAGCTGAACTTTGAAATACGGCGAGGAGAGCACATTCGTAAGAATCATTGGATTTAGGTTCATAGTCTTTTCGTTTCCCCATAGGGGCAATACGTTGCCATGTTTTCCTGATGGAGGCTTGCTAACGGCCTGCGTTGGTAGTTGGTTTCCGACGTTAGCCATATTAGCTGAATCCCACACGGTAAAGCTGTCGTTTACGGTTAGCGTATTTCCAACTACTGAGCCATCAATAACGGGCAGTGATTTCTCGCTCCTTTACAATTCAGACTTCTTAATCTTCGTGTAGATTTACGGTTAAGATAGTGCCAGCGACTTTCCCGCCGCCGTTTTAGCTAAGTGCTACTACGAGGTGGAACCGGAACTGTAACGTCAGTGCTGCAGTCAACTGCTACCTGCAACGCAGTTACGTCATCGTGAGATTTTCAAAATAAAAGCATGAACACAGACGTACAGTCTTATGCTTTATTGTCTAATGTCTGCATAATGTATTTGCTAACTATTTTAGTGTCCATTATGGATACAAATCAGTTGGTGTGGAACAAAGAAACACACATACACACACTACCTTTTGTTAAAGATACTTTTCTCTCAACGAATGCAAATTAAACAGTAAAAACGACATTAAAAACAGCTGGATAAACAGGGTATGGATGGATAACCAACTTGAGGAATATTGGTCATAGTTTTGCATATGTTTTTCTCATCTGCTGTTAGATTTTCAAAAATAAAATCTCTGTTCTGTTGCCTATAGTCTGAAAATATTATTGCCACATAGTGTTTAAGTAAACACATTTAAAGCAGTATTCTGATCAAAAACCTAAATGTATATGTAACAGGTCAAGTCTTAACTTCCAAAGTTAAGTGACCATTATTCCCTTTCTGTCCGAAGCGGGATTCAAAGTGTCCAGCAGGTGGCACTGATTTCTTTGAAGTAGTTTTAAATAAGATGTTACACATGCTTAATGTTTCATGAAAAATCTTTTGTTGTTTTTTCTTATCATTGTATGTGGAATGCTCATTTAGTGGTGCTTTTCTGTACTTTTATTGTAGGATCCATTTAACAAGCCCACTATTGTTTCTTTCTGGTGTAAAGGTATTTTTATAATTCTCAATTTAGGGAAACTGTTGTTTTTATTTTTAAGAAAGCTGTTTGAATGAAGTGGTGTTTTTATTTTATTTATGCCAAATTAAGCCAAAATTAATGCTGCTCCATTTGAGAACAGTCAGGAAATAAAACCCACCTACATTTCTCATTCTTCTACACTTTGCCACATATACAAGAAATAAAATATGTTTACCCAAGAGAATTATGTTTATGTGATGAGGCTGTGAAAGCTTATTTTTGGGAGATGCATTGCTACTTGATTAAGCAATGACTTCCAACAAATAAATAGAATAGCCGACTATAAATTGTTCAGTAGGCGACAGACTATGTCTAATGTGAGTTCAATATAGTTTTACAGAAAAGTAATGACTACGTAGTAGCTTTAATAGACTTAGGTGATGGCTTTCCATTTAAAAATCTTAATTAAGACAACATGGAATAAAACAGACATGACATTCATTTTTCTCTTTTTCTTTTACAACCTTTACATTCAGCTCCGACACATTTAAAACATCACATTTCAATACTTTAACTATACAAATATACTATTATACATAACTTTAGACACTAAACAGATATACTTCTGCAACAAAACAAAATGAACAAAAAAACCTTTCGGTTATTTTTAACTGCTGTCATCCTCTTTCACAACCAGGTGAGAGGTATTCAGTTTTACTAAGCTGAGCTACTTAAAAATAGCTATCTTGCAACAAAGGTGAATAAGCATCTTACTGTCAGTTTTGATCATGAAAAAAAACAACAACAACTTAATGTCACTTTGCAATTCCCACCAAAGACAAAAATCTTAACATTTAAACATTACACATTAAATGGCACGTTACTCCAGCATAAAGCTCTGACAGTAATAATTTTTAAAGCTTTCTTATATTTCTTTTATTAAAATATGAAATATAACACTTAATGATACATATGGGTCTCTCAGTGCAGAGGGAGTGACATTTCATTTAAAATGAAACAAAAGTCACTGAATGGGCAGACATACATTTGAGAAACATTTGAGTTCCAAGTTTCAAAGAGCTAAATGCTGACAGGAAGATGAAAGAAAGTGATCAGTGCACAAAAAGCTTCACTAATGTCCTTCAGCTCCACATTTTGAACACCAGGGGGCTTTCATGGCCAACAGATGCTGGATAGGTCATGTGGGGAAATGTTGCATAACAGAAATAAAATCTCCTGAAGTCAGATAGGAGTAAGTTCAGTTGGCACCTCCTTCGCTCAGCCCTGCTGCTTTTCCCTGGAGAAGTAGTCCCTCTTGTTTAAGACTCATGCCGACTAAAGCCTACCGCTTGATGACCACCTGTTCGAAGGCTCCGGTTACGACCCTGGAAAAGAATGCCAGTGTGTTACATGGCGGGAAATTAGGGCTGATATCTGATCTAAGCCCTATTTTTTATATGGACAGTTATACGTTTACCATAGAGTTTCTACAGATTAGACATGGATGGGGTGAGAAGATTTGTGTAAAAAAATGCAACATTTCCTCTTTAGATCCTTTATCTGACATAGTTGCATTTCTGCATATTTACGGTAAATAGCCAGTGTTACATAACCACACCCACCTCATGTGTTGGCTTCCCAAAGCTGTGCTCCCACCGGGTCCAACAAACAAGCTGAGCCCCTCCTCTGCAGCAACACACACATTACAAGCAAGAAAAAAACTGATCATCTTTCATCATAATCAGCTCAACTGATCAGTCACAGAATCTGTCAATGATTAAAATAACTTTTTGTGGAATAAACAACTATGGAGTGCCGCAAAACATTGCCTGGAGAACATATAGACCCCGTATTTCAACACCTCAAAGTAATTTGATCACACCAGTAAGATGCTAAGCAATTTTCCACACCAGGATTAGAGGTACACACCCTCTGCACTGGAATCCAAGAAGCCATGGCTGAAATCCTGGCCCTGCAGGATTTTCTCTATTATATCATCAGCGTCCACCCGTGTGGCATCAACTCGCTTTAGTTGATTCTCCACTGAGTTCTGTTTTACTGGAGGTCTAAGAAGGGAAAAAAAACATCTGCGGTTAATAAAGCAAATGTTTTTTCATAAGGTACAGTATAACATTTAAAAATATGTACATATGGAATATACAGAATTCTAAAGGAGATCTTTATGCATGTATGTATGTAAAAACCAGGTTATTATTCCTAACACGTTAATAAATAATAGAAGAAAATGTAAGAGGATAATAATAACCAGTTTCAATAACAATTCTGTAATTGTCCTGAAAGGAATTTAGATGTAAATCCAAAATCACCCATCAACTTTTAATTCCATGGAAACAGCTCTGATGACATATGGATACAGAACATGACAAACTGACTGCGTTAGATATTGATCCAGACAAGCAGTGCATTTTACCTATAAGCTCTATTTGGCGTGGAGAGTTTTTCAGATGCAAAATAACAGGCTGGAGAGCCTGTGGATGTGGGAGTGGTCCTGTTTTCTTTCTCTCCTCTCTCTCCCTGCTGATCACCGGGCTCGATGCTACCGATGCCTGTGGAGGCAGAACCTCCTGAACCATTCCGCCTGTGGCTCAGATCTGTGGAGCTTGAATAGCTTGAACTATAGCCTGTAAGGAAAAAAGCAGAACTTATATAGTGACCACCTTTAACCCTCTGATGCATAAGTGAGTCCTTTTGGACCGGGTGAGGTCATCTTTTTGGAATATCTTTGTAATGAAAAGTTTTCATCACTTCCTATTCCAGGTATTCCTCAACAAACATGTTATTGATATTATGCAATTGAAATTTTTAATTTACCTTTCACACATTTTAAAAAATAGCTTGTTTTATATTGCTACCCCATTCTTCCATAAGTCAGTCCAAAATGACCCGCATTCATTTTCTATGGAATTTAGTGGGAATCTTTGTTTCTTACCAGATGTGACTGTCAGGAAAATATTTTTTTTGTGAACCATACACACCAAGTCTTAAGTCTCATCCCTGAATAATAATATTTTACACAGCAAGAAGTTTTACATATATCTTTATTTTTACCTCACAAATGTGTGTGTGTGTGTGTCGATCATCAGTGCTGTGACAGTGTTATTGTCACAAATCAACATATTATCCTTCTTTGAAGTTAGCCAACACTAGTTATCTAACCAAGCTAGCTAACATTACTGCCTATACTTTATTGTGCATGTGTATTATTTGTGTGTGCGTACCTGTGTGTGTCTCTGTGTGTGTCTGACACTCTAGATGAGAAAACCAAAAGAGAAAATATGTTGAATGACATGCAAAACTTGTTGATCAATATGTTCAAGGTTCTTTCTTTTATTATCTCAATAAATAAAAAAAACATAGCTATATAAATAAATGAGCTGAAAAAGAATAGAGTGCCTTCTCTGGGTTGGGGAGAATGTCCTGCCTCAAGTGGAGCGGGAGATCGACAGACAGATTGGTGCAGCGTCTGCAGTGAAGCGGGCGCTGTACCGGTCTCTCAAGGTGAAGAGAGAGCTGAGCCAAAAAGCGAAGCTCCTGATTTACCGGTCTAAGTTCCTACCCTCATCTATGATCATGAGGGGTCATGTCCGAAAGAACGAGGTCACGGATACAAGCGGCAGAAATTAGTGTTAGTTTTGTAGGGTGTCTGGGCTGTCCCTTAGAGAGAGAAGCTCAGTCATCTGGGAGGGAATCAGAGTAGAGCCGCTGCTCCTTCATGTCGAGAGCATGCACAATAGAGTACAGACAGCAATGTTAGCTAGCTTGGTTGCTAGGTAGTTTCAAGAAACGTGCTCTTTCTATCCCTTCCTCCCCCTGCCCACACACACATACACCCACGCACACATAATTGACAATGACATTGTTCCAACATTGCTGTTGTAAAATTGCTGTTGTCATTTTTTTTAAAAATGTTGTACAAATCGTCAAAAATGTTCTAAAATTTCTTCTAAAAATGCTTAAGAAAGTGAAAAATCCAAATATTTCAAACATGAAATAATACTTGTGTGACATAAAACACAGCATAAAGTATGATACTAAACATTATTTTGAATCAAAATAAAAACACATTGATTTAAACACGGGTCCAAAAAGACCAACTCATGGAAGACTATAGTCAATATGTCATGCATTAGAGGGTTAAAACAAGTGTTGAGTCACATTGATAATGTTGCTGTTGCTTAAAATAGGACAGATCTTTGTTATAATACCTGACATTTTTGAGAGCTGACTTGCATAGCTGGATGTTCTGGAGTGGCTGAATGCAATCAGCTCCTCTGGGACTGATCTCGACTTTACTGGAGTTCCTAAAAGAAAAAAAAAAAAGCATTTGTCTGGAGTTTATTTCAACAAAGAAAAATCATGAATCATTAATGCAACAAATCTCCTGTCTTGCAGAGTGCATGAATATGTAAGTACCAGCGCCTGAATGTGATGTGCGAACATCTCCTCCTTTTCTATCCTCAAGCAGACCCTCTGCCTCTGCTGGTGGGATTCCCAGAGTCATGGCTGTAGACGGCGGACTAAAACAGAGACACAAGCCAGTCAAAACACATCAAAAAGTATCATGGGGTTTTGGTGAAAAATGGTAGTTATTTGCAGAATCTTAATTTTTTTTCATCTATATTTTTGCTTTGTGAAAAAAGATTTTCATACAGAATATTGTTGTACAATATGGGTTCAATGTGGGGAAGGGTTGGTATTATGTATTTTCCAAGCACATAGTGCCATTTTATAGCACAACCAAGTAACTATGTTACCATCAACTGTTATAAAAATGTTATATGTGTATATAAAATAGCATAAAAGAAATCTGACGCATTGAAGTCGGCCTATGTCTCTTTACGACACTCCGCCTTCAGTTAGTCATCACAACAATGCTTCTCCGACTGTTCTTAAGAGTGTTGAACTGAGAAGTAGTTCCTATAATGAGTTCAGCAGATGCCACCAGGCGTTTACTAATTGCTGCTGCCACTAGTCTGGAGGAGCTGAGTGCAAAAGGAGCGGGTAGGGGTGCTCGGTGAGGCAGAATCTTGGCTGGGGACTTAAGTTGCAAGGTAGAGCTTTGAGTAAATAGGCAGCAAGCATTTAAGCAACACCAAATGACTGACACAGAAAACTCACTAATTTCTTAAACTTGCATGAATGAATCAAAGCAATACTCACGATACAAAGTTCAAAAGAGTCCATTCGACATAAAAGCCTGCCTTCAACCTAAAATATCGTTTAAAAGAGGCTCCAGACACTAATACGTGCTGTATGTGTCATTCCTATCTTCCTCACATCAGGTCAGAACATCTAAACATCACCACAGTCTTGAGGAGGGACCTAAAGAGTCACAGTGTTAGCGTCATCCAAAGGTGGCATGGTGGCAGTCTCACATTTTGATCAATCACCCAAACTTCAACTTATGTGAAGCTCTACAAGCAGCATTTAGTTTGCTTGAAGTGACAGTTTCTCAATGAAAAGCCTCAGGGAAGAGCAGCCACACCTGCTGTCTCATGCAACAGGATTGTTCTGAGGTCATTGCAAACACCACCCCATTTTTCTAAATGCAAATACATACAAACAGAGATGTAACTTTCAACTCATAATGTTATTTCTACAAGCAAGCTTCCTGTAAACACAACAAACTAAACCTTTAGGAGCTTTATGATGTACACGAATCACACTTGTAGTATACACATGAACAAAATATTGCTTTATATAATCCAATTACATGTGTTCCTAAGATGGGACTTTGTTTCCCACAAGTAAGACGGACAGCAACCAGATGTTTTCTTCAACATCCCTTTTGACTAGCGAGCTGACGCAACATCTGCTATCCATTTAGAGAAACTCCTTCTGGGATCTTGCTAGTGAGTGCCACTCTGGGACTTCTGGTGAACTGAACAAAAACTAAATAAAATAAAATGGGTTTCACACACTCTTCCTGAAATAACTTCCAATTACAATACATCCTGTTGATTTCCAATGAAGTATTTTGTGTGATCACAACCTTCCAAATGCAACCTACATTTCAACTAAAATATAGAACGCAAAAAAAAAACAAAAAACTGAGGCAAAGGAAGGAACATGGCATTGTTACGTTAGCCCTCTCTACACAGTGAGTAATATGGTCTTAGGATGAATGACTAAGCTTTGGCTGTCCCCACGGCAACCGCTAGAATATTTAGACTGCAAACAAGGCTTGAAAAGGGAAAAGAAAAGTTCATATTATTAGACTAAGACAGCTTGTTTTTTTTTGTTTGTTTTTACATGTTACATCACAGCCTTTGAGAAAAACATTGCTACGAATCAATATTCTCAGAATATGAACTCTGAGCTAGTCTGATCACGCAGAAAGTCTTCCAACCAGTTAAGGTAGGGCAGAATACTGTCTGGGTGAGGCGTTCACAGATAAGTGATTCTTTCCAACTTAAAACTCTGTTTGTGATTATGGCAAAAAATAAGTTTAGGTTTAGGTGTTTTAAGTTTAGGTGACAAACAGGATGTGATGAAAATACTTTCCGTTGTGGTCACTGACAGAACTTTATACCAGTGAAACCCACTTTCATTGTAACCACGACTACAGAGAACCTAATATACAAGTAAAGCCTTCAATACTGTGATACAGAGTCAATATCTGACTCAAACAGCTCAGTGGTGTCTAGGAAGAGCTCTTACGTTTTGAAGCAGGGGTCTCCAGACATTAGCTGTGTGTGAATAATAACCTGTAACCGAGACAAACACAGTGAGATACAAGACAAGCTCTAGACTCTCCTGTGAATTATGCTTTCATAAGATTACAGCCCCATGATTTGGCAAGAACATGCATGTAATAAAGTTATTCCCATGGCTGATCACATCACAGGCTTGGACATGTCTCAGTTCTCAGAAGCTTTACATGCACTAAATAGTTTCTAAGAAGAAATAGGTGGGAAAAAGTAAAACGATTTTCAAATATGGCGAAAAGATGTTAATCTTTTAAGAGTTTTATTCAGCAAGGTCAATGACCTACTATTCTGGTCACAGGTTTCTATGAATGCAAGATGAAAATATTTTACCACAAAACACTGCTACAACTTTTAAAAAAACAAAATTGAATGCAGATGTTTGAATTTGTTTTAGATTTTCTCTTGTCAGCAGCATAAGGCCAAAATAATGCATATGGGCTTGATTACATACATAAGCTCGCCCCGATATTTGATGAATGTCTCCAAGCAAGCTGCACATTGACTGCACACTTTTTGCACCAATCACCAGGATTTTAGACGGATAAAATCTACTATTGGTCTTTTAAATTGTAAAATTTTCCTGGCATGGAAAAAGCTCAGTTTGTTTGAGATTCATTGTCCAGTTGTGGCATCCAGTATTCAGGGTTCATTTGATACAGTCGTCCATATGGGTCAAAAAGAGAATTGGTCAGGATGTTCAAGAACAACTCAGGCATCAGCATCATCCAGAAAGAAGCTTTATATTTTTGTACACAAAAAGAAACTGCCCATCGGTCTGGTGCATTGAACAAAGTGGACGGGACAATACATCCAAATTTTTCAACTCAGTATATCCATCCTGGGTTCGATTCTCAATCTTAGGACCTTTGGCTATCTCTCTACTCACTTTCTGTCTGGAACACTGAAATCTAGAGCCAAAATCTAAAAAAAAGCTATTTGCTAGGGGACATTTACCCAAATATTGTTATGTAGGTATACATTTAAACCTATATGTGCAATTTTGTCTCTGTTTAGACTTAAGAAATCCACAATAAATTCATTGATGAATAGATAGAAAACTGTCTAACCAGAACCTTGTAAGTTAGAGTTGCAGAGTTGTATGCTGATTTATGAGCATACCTTTAGAATGGAGTTGTCTTGTCTGGTGTTCTTGGTGTCATATCCCTCTAGCAGACACCGTCGCACAGTGCTGCCAGACCCAGCAAACTCTGATAAGTTCAAGTCGGCAAATCCAAGCTGGAAGTGGTCAAACAGTGGAAACATTGACATTTTAGCTTCTACTGCATGAATCTCGACATCAATAAGTAACTGTATATTTGTGCAGAGATTAGAGTTTTATGGACTGGAATGTTGAAAGACAGAATACACAAACAAAGACGAGTCACTTCCGAGACTCATTAAAGTTACTGGTTAACACAGGTCAGATTTTGACTTAGTCACCAAAGCCAGAAAAAAAAATAACTCAACCAGCTACAAAAAAATGTTCTACTTATTTTTTAAAAGAAATTATTACATATTTTTTAAATTCAACTGTATTATCCAGTATTTGGAAGTGCTCTGTCTACAACATGTTTAATGTCATTAGAGAACAAAAATTACCTTTCCAAAAGACTTTCCCCCTTTGAGTTCCTGAAAAAATAAACACACAGCAACACTATAATTTGTATCACAGTTTAAACATTAAAATAAATTAACAGCATTTTATTTGAAAAAAGTAAAATAAAATAAATTCCTGGACTCAGTTCTATAAAACTAATTCTTTATTTTTTTACATTTTTGATACCTTACCTTTCGTACCGACACTCGGCACATGCAGGGGTCCAGCACCCCCGTCCCTGCGCTGGCACTCATCTTACAAATGAAAGAAAACCTTTTCTTCCAGTGCACACAGTTGGCTTGGACAGGCTCTCTGGGAGACAAGGGCAGACCAGACAGACCATCTCATCATACATTTGTAGGATCTATAGCTTTATTTCAGTGCGAGTACTGTAATTCCTCTAGGTGTATTAAAGCTGCAAACAGTTAACGTGTGTCACATAAACTGCTAAATTGCAGTGCATGTGAAGCCATTCAGTCTACTCAGAAATACGTAAATAAATTTAAAAAAAAAATTAAAGTAAAAGTCTGATTTTGTTTTGGCTATCAATTTACAGCCTGAGTTTTATTGGTTTGAACCTCCTGACCTGTTTGGGTCTTTTTTTTATATATATATTTATCTGTTCTGCTCTGGGATTTCATGTGGAATTTGGGGCAGCACAAAGATAGGCGAGTTAGGTTAATTAGTGAGTCATAAGATACCATATATTAATGTGTGAGGGACTATCTGTCTTCTTGGGTATGAAATCAATATGTACCCCACCTCATCACATATTAACCATGATAAACTTCAAAGACAGAGAAAGAAGGAGGAGAAGGTTTATGGTGTGTGTTTTGTATTCAATACAGAAAATTATGGATTGCTGTTAGATTGGTTTGATTACATTACATTCATACCACGTATTGACTTTTATTTCATGTTCCCTTGAGTTCAAGATCAGGACCAACAACTACAACACTTGTCTAGTTTGGACATCTCTGAAATCTCTGTTTAAATGAATCAGCTGCTAAAATGCTGTTGCATTGGTATAGCTTTTATTGACAGATGAAACTGATCAGGCTTTTCTTGCTCTATATAAATTACCATATTTCTTTAATGCCTGAACTACCTGATCTAATTATCATACAGATATATTTCCTGTCTTAAAACTTTGAAAATTATAGCTAGTTGTTGGCAACAACTTGTTACCCTGAATCAAAGCATCAGATGATCCAAGGCGTGTTGCTTAGCAACTGGTTTAACCAGCTATAGCAAACATCGGCTAGTATAAATCTATATCTTCAGGAAAAAAAACTTAACTCAAAACTTCATAAAGTGTCTCCAGTTAAACTAAAGTTTGCTGCCGTTTTAGTCAACGAGGCTACAGCTGTAGGTGAGTATCAGAAGGCTGAATGTTAGAAGTTATTAGAGAAGTGTTAACAATGCCACTGCGCAACTGAAAACAAACAAACAAATCAAAACAAGAAAACAATCCGTCAAACTAGATTTGAAGTTGTTGGAAAAAATTTTTTTACTGTCGTTTAGGTTAGTTGTGCTTAAGCTATAAATAGAAGAGAAACCTTACCGAGACGACTCCTGCGCAAAGCCTCCGTCCAAGAGTCTCACTTTACAAAATAAAACTCCGTTAACGACAGGAACCGACGACAGCTCCTCCAAGTCAAAGTCTATTTTGAATTTAAACTTCTTTTTCTTCATGAGGATGAAAGACATGGCGACTGGGAGCAATGAGAGGAGTCTTTGACGCGGAGAAGCTGACACACCGAGTCTCTTCGCAGTTATGAGGGTGAGTTGAGTTACTGCTCTCTACCGCAGACACGATTCAAAGTTCAAACCATTTCCTTCCCACCCACCACCTGTGACGTGGGGAAAAGCCCGTGATTTGATTGGACATAATGGGGGACAAAGAAAAACACCGACATGACCAATCTTCAGTTTAAAAGAAGTCTTTTTAATATCGGCCAACAGAAGGAAGAACTAACAGAAGGGATTTTTCCAGGTTGATGCACTCTGGTGACATTAGTCCTGTGACTTAGCTGGAACTTTGTGAGAGAAATGGGGATGCCCATATTTTATGTCAAGTGACAAAAATATTTTTAAATGAAACTGTATGATTATCATACACAGAGGAATGGACTTCAAACGCACTGGTTTAAATGATTTTACTAATTATGATTATGGCTGGATAAAACTCCAAAAGAAAATGCAAAAGCATTGCAAAGGATGCAACATAATATTACTATATTGCAAATCAGTTTTTGTTGATCTTATTTCATAGGTCTCTTGCATTTGAAGATACACATCTGACAAATATTCACAAATACAAAGATGTCTCACTCTGCTTAAAAGCATCACTAGCACACATATGATAATGGTCAATGTTTAAAGCCAGTCTGGGTTAAACATACTCCTTTATTTTCCCAACAGATCAGACCTCTGCCTTGACAAACACTGTTATTGACACCAAACAAGGTGACCTTATGGTGGCTCTCAGAAATGAACATGTCCCTGCTAAAATACCAGGTTTTGGACTGTCTGAACAGAGACTGTGATAAATCATTTAAAATCTTTTTCATTTGACAAACAAGATATTTTCTCATTTGTCAAGAAGATAAAAGCAAAAGCTAAAACAATTTCAATAACCTGGTTGGATAATTGTGGACACTCTTAAATTTTGTTGAAGCCCTTTTTGGTTCAGTTTTAGCACCATCTCCTCTTTGTTCCCATGTGAGATCAGGTATATTTAATCTGAAACAGTTTAATTGACCTCTTAAGACTTTCTATTTGCTCATTTTCAAAATTTGGCTAAAGACATTAGTTGTACACGAGCTACAAAAGGTCAAAAGCCCCTTGTGGACCAAGGTATCAGCAAGGAGAAGAGTACAGAGAGTATTAATTTTTTGTATATTTTATATGTGTAAAAGACACATATAAGATATGATATATTCTCCAGATCTCAGGAACAGGGCAGAAGAATTTCTGTCACCCAATCTGGGCCAACAGCTCCTAAAACATAATGTTGTGATCTGAAGAAACCAGACTTTTGATTTTGGCTCAGAATTTCAAAAGATCTGTTTGGCACAAAACAACACTACATGTCAAAAAAAAAAAAAAAAAAAACTAAACTAAAAACAGCTTAAAACATACATCCAAGCCAACAAAAAATGACTTTGCAGAATGAAACTAAACTTTGGGAATTGCATTGCATGAGTCCTGAACAAAGTCGGACACTGACATAATTTCTGGACAAGAGATATCTCACAATCAAATAGATTTAAGGAAAAGAAAAGCAGACCAATGTTGACAGCTGGAGATGTGGAATGGTGACAGACTGCTACCAAAGGACACTGAGTCCTGACAATTTAAAGGTGCTTCAACATAGCATTAGTTTAGATTTGTGCACAAGTGTTGGTGTAGATTCTCAGTCATCAAAGACATTAATGTCGTACCTTAAGTAAAAGGTAGCAGGACTGAAGACATTTCATGTCTCATCCAAAAAGGGATGAGACATGAAGACGCCGTATGCACACTTAATGCACCGGGTCATTTCAGCTTTTGTATCTTCAAGGAAAAAAAAGCATGCAATAGAATTTTGTTAAAATAATAACGACAATAAAGAAGAAATTAAAGAAAATCTGTATTTTATCACGTTTAGATTGTACTGTTGAAATCATTATTGTAGACATATTAGCTTTTAGTTTATTATTCTTTTCGACATTTTGAAACTTTATTTAATGTTGCTTCGTATTTCTATCGAATGCAAACATTACTTATAATCATGGTTTCTCTGATTATGCCATTTCATTTTATTAGTTGAAGTATTAATAGTAGTCGTTTTCTCTTTACTTCTTCGATGATAAAATGTCGCCCTCTGCTGGCGTCCAGCAGGACTGCCCTCGTGAAATTGCAAAGCTCAGTGTTTCTCTCTGTCCTGACACGTCCTTCCAGATAAGCAGATTACATTTCCTCAGAAAGGCTTGGTAACGTATCGCGCTGAAAAGCGGCGGTGAAAGATAAAAGTTCACTTTAACAAGCATGAAACAGATAGTGAACGCAGCTTATCCGGAAAGAGGTTTATTTGGCCACTTTTCAACCACCCTTCCCGCTTTTTCGTAGCGAGCACAGAGAAGATACGCAGCAGTAGTAGCTCCGCCCTCGGTTACTGCAGTTCCTTACAAGCGCTGGCTGCAGAGTACACCTTGGTTGGGGACGTACTGCAAAAACACTGTAACCAGCCAACCTTTTTTTTTATTTTTCCGTCATCGCCATTGAGGAGTTCGCGTGTGGATTATAAGTGGGATTAATGAGTGATTGTCAATATGGATTAATCATCAGATTACGGTTTGCAGGACGGACGGTGCGTCTGCACGCTGCTTCTATAATAGCTCTGCAATGTATCAAGCGCTACGGACGTTTTTACTGTCAAGTGCCCGTTGCTGGGATGCCGACAGTGAGCGGTCCTACCAGGTTCTGTTTGATAGACTTGACACTAATAAAGATGGCAAGGTGGATGTGGCTGAGTTACGAGCGGGCCTCAAAGCGATGGGGATGTTTCGCCACGGTGCTGCACAGGTAACTCGAAGCAAGGGATCCTGTGCACTGTAACCCATATAAGTTTCAAGTCTTGGGGTGGATCTTTCACAAGATTTCGTTCTAAGATGACATTTTGTGAGAGTGTGATTTACGCCGGCATGACTGATTCTAGATGTTTCCTCGTTTCTTCCTGTAGAAAATAGTGTCATCTGGGGACCAAAACAACGATGGATCTTTGGACTTCAATGAGTTTACCAAATACCTGAAGGACCATGAGATGAAGCTCTTGCTGACTTTCAAGAGTCTGGACAGAAACAATGATGGTAGGCAATGGAGAGCCACTGAAAGCTCACCATGCCACTTGCATGATTATATTTCATGTGATCTTTCCTTTTTAAATGTGTGTCAGGACGCATTGATGCCACAGAGATCCAGCAGGCTCTTGCAGAGTTGGGTATACATGTCAGCAGGGAGGAAGCCCAGAAAATTTTGCAAAGGTTTGACCTTCTCTTCCATGCACTTCAACCTAGGATTTTCTAAATGCATTCATGCATGCTCCTAATGTAAGCAATTTTCTGTTTAAAACATATCAAATGGACAAATAAAAGGTTTTGTTTTCTCAGCATGGACATCGATGGGACCATGACGGTTGACTGGAATGAGTTCAGAGAGCACTTCCTGCTGTACCCTGCCTACAACCTGGAAGAGATCATCCGCTACTGGAAGCACTCCTCGGTAAGGCAGGAACAGAAACACTTTGTGAGGCCCGTTCTGCCCACACTCTGAGGCAACTGCAGTGGAATAAATCGCATGTCCTCCACTCCTCTTCAGTTAGATATTATGGATTTTTTTTTCAGTTCACAATTGAGAGCAGCTCTCCTTTTGTTAGGCCACAGCACCGTGTTGTGTTTCACTCTGGGATTTTTATTGTGCTTCTTTCTAAATTGTAGTGGTCTAATGTTTGGACCCATACTTCACAGAGCCTCTCCTGACAGAACCTGTTCCTGAATATTTTCCTGCATACCACACTGAAATGTGCGACAGCCGTGACTGCGGGATAGATAAACCGCCTCTGCAGCCCTCTTTTTTTGTTTCCCAACAGATTTGCATTAAATAGCCGCAGAACAATGTGTGTCTAAGACACCTTCATGCTTTAGGGAAAACATTAGCTTTGTTTATCTAAATCAGCTTAAGCATGTCAGCCAAGGATTCAGATAGCTCAGCGGCCATAACTTTGTTGGCTCAAATCAAAGGACAACTCCCTCTTAGTGTTCCTCCCTCTTTTTTGTGAGCTGTTTCAAGTTTAAACTGCTAGAGTCGCGCGAGGTTCCTGATGTATCGGCTTTCCGGTTAAAACTTTACGTTCAAGGTTATGTAAATGTTGTCAGACAAGACTTAAACATAGTTGCTCTACAACTGTGAAAACAGAAAGGAGAAGTTGAGCTTGCAGATTTTTTTTTCACCAACCACACAGACAGTGTTGCATGTCCCTCTCTTGTAAGAAAACACAAGTAATAATTTAAAATGCAGGCTCATTAGAGGTAATTCATATGTATTTGTTGATTTGTTGTCAGCTACAGAACCATCTGCTTAACAAGTTCATACATTTTTAATAAGATTTAGGTAGAGGTCTTCCCAGAAACCTTCATATTTCTTATTCCTGTAGGAAAAGCCATCTGTGCTAAAGTATCAATTATTTGACCCAATATGTTAGTCTAAGGTGAAAGGAAATTGTTTAGCATACAGTATCTAATGAGAATGTATATCAGAAAGTGAAAGACACTGGAATACTAGTAGCACTGTCTGCAGTGAGATGAGTTTGAGACTGACGTTTACAGCTGCCCACATGGACAAGCTGAGTTATTTCTGAAAAGTTTTATGGTCAGAGGAGGTAAAGTTTAACTTACATAGTCAGTGTGGGAACAAGGGTGTTTGAAGGAGACAAGGTGAGTCTTTCAAAACTTAAGAACACGGTATCAACATGTCGGTGGTAGAATAATCCTGAGGACTTATTTTTCTTCCAGTTGTACTGCTGAGATTTGTAATTGTATAGAATAATAAAGAACTTGGTGTACCCCTAAATTCTACAACTTCACCTCAAATGAACAGCTACATGACAAAAACCAAGTCATAGTTGGATTTTTTTTTCTGATCATGCCGGTGTGGACAAAGGAACTGTTGTTGAGTGTCTCAACTTCTGACTTGGACTGTATAAACTGCATAAACGCATGTGTTTAAATGTACTTTAACAAGACTGTCTGTAATGGCTGACATAAACCAAATCGGTCGGTGTGCAATTCTGATCAATAATATTGTGGAAAATGCTTGTTTAACTTCTAGGTGCTGGACATTGGTGACAGTCTGTCCATCCCGGATGAGTTTACAGAGGAAGAGAAGCGGTCAGACGAGTGGTGGAAGCAGCTGGTTGCAGGTGCAGTGGCAGGTGCCGTTTCTCGCACGGGTACAGCCCCTCTAGACAGACTCAAGGTCTTCATGCAGGTTAGCAATGCTAAGTACAGAGACTGATAGAAAAATAGATGTGCTGCTGCAAAACTAGTTAGCTAAACTTGTGTATTTACGCTACAGGTTCACTCGTCCGCAGCTAACAAGATAAGCCTGATTGGAGGGTTCAGACAGATGATTGTAGAAGGAGGTCTGACATCACTGTGGAGAGGAAACGGGATCAACGTTTTAAAGATTGCGCCTGAGACTGCAATCAAATTTATGGCATACGAACAAGTTCAGACCCATATCTTAAAACATATTTGTAACTATGTTTATGGATACATATGACATTTAGTGGTTACGTCGGCTTTTGTTTGGTTTTTTTTTCTGTTGCAGTATAAGAAGTTGTTAACTTCAGAGGGAACGAAGATAGAGACTCATAAGAGGTTCATGGCTGGGTCCATGGCAGGGGCCACAGCACAAACAGCCATCTACCCAATGGAGGTATGAGCCACTGCTTTGTCATACCGCCATTCCAGATCTTTCACTCTTTAGTTGTTTTATTCTAAAAGAAGAACATGTATCCATAAATTTCCCCCCTTTTTCTGCTTTTTCTTAAGGTTTTAAAGACTCGGTTGACCTTGAGGAAAACTGGCCAGTACACAGGAATGTTTGACTGTGCCAAGAAGATGCTGAGGAAAGAGGGTGTCATCGCTTTTTATAAGGGCTACATTCCAAACTTAATTGGCATTATTCCCTATGCTGGGATAGACCTCGCTGTTTATGAGGTGTGTGCAGTCTCGCATGTCTAGATGGATAGCAATCTGAGAAAAACAAAGGTCAGTTGTTTCATTTTGTGCTGCAAGTTAAGCGTTGTTGTTCTCCCATGTCTCAGACTTTGAAGAACACTTGGTTGTCACATCACACCAAAGATTCGGCCAACCCTGGAGTTCTGGTGTTGCTGGGCTGCGGGACCATTTCCAGCACATGTGGCCAGCTCGCCAGCTATCCTCTGGCACTGATACGCACACGGATGCAGGCGCAAGGTAAACACCAATCTGCCGTGTGATAGGGGTAAAGATGAAAATGGAAACATCTACTAACAAGTAAATTGTTAGTCTACACTCTACTTGTAGATCTACACGTACATTATTGTTACTTGTAGACTCTTGTTGCATTACTTCTCAGCACTTTTATTCAACATCTGAAAAAAGTTAGAGTGGAAATACCATATGCCATTGGCACAATTATTTGTGCCTATAGCTACTTATTTTTTTAAGTGACTGAAGCATTTTTGTTTTTTAATTCATGCTATTTTTTTAAAGTAATAAATAATCTTTGACTTCCTTTAATCATGGGGTGAGAGGCCCATTTGTCATTGCCACTGACCAGTCAGCTGGATAATGATCCATATTTATCTTGCCACCACACAGAGTGAGCAGGATGGCATGAGAGGTAAAGAAAAAAAACATCCAATGCTCATTTAGCAGCAGCAAAAAGTGACCTCATTGGACTATCAAGTGTCCTTAAGATATCATTTACAAGCCAAATGATTGTTTGGGATGAATGACCTTTGGCCATCTTAGGAGGTTGTGCTAAAAGGAATGGTCAGTGATTCCTTTTTGTTGAAAGCTTCACACTTGTGAAATCGTAGAGGAGAAAAGTGCACAAGCTCCTTCTCACAGCCATACGTCAGATTATTAACAGCAGCATTGGCAATAAAAATTTCCGATGTGCTTTTGTGTGAGATCATTCTGCTGCGGCAAAGGACGGATTTATTTTAAAGCTTTTTAAACATCTTCCCCTGGGGCGCCATTAAATGTGACCATCACTGTAATGCTTTCCTGAATAAGCAAGTTGTTAACATTGGGTCAAACCTTTTTAGATACCCAAATATTTTATGCAAATGTCAAACAAAAGAGCTGCACTAGAGATGTGCAGCCATTCTCTGTTCAGGACATTGATATATTAAATTGAGCAATTTAATATGTTATCCATTGTTTTCCATTGGGAATTTATTTTTGTTTTTATTTTATCTGTAAATACATCAACTATGTTTCTTCATTTCTATTATTCTTAATTATAATTAACTTATTTGTGTCAGCAATGCTATTTTTAGTTGTTTTTTTTAATTGTTATTATTATTGCAGGATAGTAAAAAAAATGGACAGAAAAATTGCTTTAAACCTGAAAACTATCAGTTTAATTTGTTACACAATGATCCTCTAGGCTAGCTTAATGGCACAAACAAATTATTTAGCATTGCAAAGCTTACACAGACCCTTGTCTTTGTTTTATCTTTATTTAGCCAAAATCTTTTCTTGTGTAAACTCACTATCTGAAAACATTCTTTTACTGTCTCTCTCTGTTTATTTTTTGTATGAGTCCCTGTTAAGCCAGTTGTCTCTTAAATATGACAGATTATTACTGATGATTAAAACCAAATCTCTTGCTTTTAAGCAAACTACTAAATAAAAGATTAGAAGTACAACACAAAATTACTTGAAGTAGGGTACAAAATGTACAGTGGGAATTGAGGCATCATGGGTAAGAAATATCCCATGGGAGATGGCAACCATCACGATTTCCTCTCTCTATCTGTTTGTGGGTTTTTTTTTCCGTTCTTGTAGGGAGACGCAGAAGTAGGGTCTGCCTGTCTGTTTGGGAATCCCTTATTTAAACATATGTCCCTTCATGAAAAGATTTAATGAACCGTCTTATTGTAAACCACCTTTTACATTGTCGGAAACTCTAAAATAACTGACAACGTCATACAACGGCTCAGCTCGTCATAAACTGTTATAAACTTGCTTAGCCCACCTACCAGTGTGGTAAAACCTCCCAGTGTAACTCTCAGATAGATGACAGACAGCAGTGCTGCTCTCATGTGTGCTTCATTTCCTTTCTTTGCAGCGTCCCTGGATGTGTCAGACCAGCCCTCCATGAGTTCTCTGCTGAGGACTATTGTAGCCAAAGATGGTTTCTTTGGCCTCTACCGGGGCATCCTGCCAAATTTCATGAAAGTCATTCCAGCTGTCAGCATTAGCTATGTGGTTTACGAGTACATGAAGACTGGCTTGGGGCTCTCAAAATGACAACTGTGAGCTGCAGAGGAAGAACACTCAAAGCATTTGTTAGACTTGAAAACAAAGAAATCTCCATAACATACAGCGCATGACTTTATCAGTTCACTGGATGGAAAGCTGTTTGTATGTTTTAAGAATTGCCTGCCAGTAGTGTTTTAATCAATTGTGGTGCGCATGCTTCATTTTTAGTCTTAATGTTGCACATTTCACACACCCTTACACACAGTCCACAAACAACGCTTGACAAAGAAATTTCTGTAGATTAAAAAACACCTAGTAAATGGTCTTATTTATGAGACTTTTTTTTAGGTTCTGATGAAACAAAAAAATGAGACACAATGTGATTATCTTTTTTTTTTAATATGGGAAGAAAATATTTTCTCCAGGAAAAGTTGGATTGTATCCTAAGCTACGCTTAGACTCACAATCAGAAAAGTAACACTAAGTTTGTTTAAATGGGCACATGTCCACACACTGGAGTTCTAATTTCTCACTTTTAAGTTTAAAAACACACCTCACCTACTAAGGACATCAGCTTCGGACAAGCAGGGCTCCAACCAGCAGCTGTCAGCTAAACAGAACTAGGCCTCAAAAATCCATACCTATAAACACTGGAACTGTGTGTGCATAATGACACACTTCTCGTGCAATGTGAAAATCCTGTGTATTTCATAGTTATTTACATGTGCCTTACAGCCTCTTGATGCAAACCTCGGAGATGAGTTTTTTAGCTATAACTGCATTTATGTACTGTATCTCTAAATGTTTTCAGGTATGCTTATTTATTGGACTGAATGACAAAAACTATTAATAGACTGAAAAACCTGTAAAGATCAAACTGTGTCTCGTGTCTCTTATTTTTAATCAGAAAAACTGTAAGCATGCACAGCAGGGATAGCTTTTTGTTATCTCAGTGAGCTAAAATATGAGTAGTGATTTTTATTTTTATTTTTTTTAAAGCAAACATGACAGTATTATCTCTTTATGGTTTCAGGGCTTAGAATACATCAACAGTTAGCAGTTTTAGGGTCAATCAAGAAGATTTTCCATACAAATGTAAGGTTTGCTTTTATTAGAATACTGTACTGTAATGTTGGCAGACCAAAACAAGAGAACATTTGAATTTCTGTTTGCTATCTTAAACTAAAAAAAGACATGTTTTAAACTGTTGACAGAGAATGCTAAATTGAATGAATGAATAATAGGTCAGTTTGGAAGATTTTGTGGACAACTCTGGTTGCTCGCGTTAAGATGTGATTACTGTGCAACATTTTATGATTAATTTAAACAGTTTACAGTGCATTCTGTCACATTTTATTCATTTGAATTTTATTGTTTCTTCCCTACCCCCCTGCATTTCCGTGTGTTAGCTATTTTTTGTAACATGAATTTAATTTAATGGAATTATAGCTTACAAGAATTGAATAAGAAAATGTGATGGTTTTTTTGTTATTTCCCAGTCTGACAGCATTTCAAAGGGCTGCTGTTTTGACTTCCTGGACTTTTTCTTAAGTGACTGGTTTTTTGGTGGACTGAGTTAGCAAAATGTGAACAGGATTGCATATTTATTTTTTGTGGAATGTCAAAGTTGATAAAGACCAGAAGACTCTGGTTTTTATCTAAAATATTGTAAACCATTGGAAGAAAATTTTTTAACTTTGTAACAGAACAATATCAGTTGCATAAAAGCTTTATATTGCATGAAGACATGTAATTAAGAGTAAATAAATGTGGTGGAGTTGAAAGAGTGTTTCCCTCTGATGTGTTGTCCTCAGAGCATTGGTTTTAGAGCTGGACGGAGTAGAAATCATGAAGCAATTACACTCAAAAGTGGCATGTTGGCACATTTTCTGTATTACCAGACCTGATGAGTAACAAGCAGTGAGTCGGTGAAGAGATATACTGTAAGTATGAGCTCACCAGTAAGCCACAATTATATTTTTACTGAAAATAAAAGCATGTACCAATTATCTTATGTCCTGTTTTAACAAAACACACTTTATTTTGTCAGTTTGAAATAGAATTTAAAATTTGAGATATTAGTTTATGACAACACCCAGGTTTCAATTATATTAGTGAGTCGACTGGGCAGAATTTTCTCCTGTTGGCTGCAGAAAAAACCAAAGTCACCGTTTATGGCCTTAAAATTGAAAGGTTAAAAATCAGTTCTGCAGAGAATAGACCCTTGAGGAGCTTCTCACGTTCTTTGTTCATGCAGATTTATAGTTACCAAATGACACAAAGGCATCTATAAAAAACATTTGTTTGCTGCAGGTTGCATGAAGGGAAGTACTCACTGTCTGCAGTATATTCAAGTGCTATACTGTTATTTTTCTTACACTTGTGAGCATCGTATCCAGGCAACATATCATGGTTTGCAGATAACAATTTCTGTCAAAGGCAGAAAACCTAAAGGTTTAAAATAATGTACTTGGAAGCTGCACACATGATTTCCTGTGTTCAAACTGCCATAGGATTCCTCCTTAGTGAGTTTCTCCTTCCAGAAATTGTATTATTTTTTTTTTTTGGCAAAATTTCATCCATAAAAGCCATAATACTGGAACTAAAACTAACACTAGAAGGGCTACATCTGCCACTTTTTCGCTTGTCCTCAATTTTTTCACTTTCCTTAATTAAAAGCACACATCCTTAGATATAAGGACTGGACAAAAACTGTGAAAAAAATGTGTTTGTTCCCCCCACCCCCTATGTAGGTGCTTCAAAAACTGCAACAAAAAACCCCAAAAACACCCTGCTGATCATTGGGTTGTTTAAAAAAATTGCAGGGGTCAGAATTGTTTTTGGGTTTTTTTTCTAATTATTATCTCATTTTATTTTATTTTTTTCTCTGACTTAAATTCACACTTTCACTTCAATGACAAACCTAAATCAGACTTCTAGAAATCTTTCAAGACTTTTGATTTACATACAGTACAGACCAAAAGTTTGGACACAGACCAAAAGTTTGGAAACACCTTCTCATTGTGTCCAAACTTTCGGTCTGTACTGTATGCTACCTCAAGAGTATTTGTGGTCTAGCTCTGGGAACCTTTCCAGCTGAAGTATGAGGAACAAAATATTTATTTTAGTTTTGTATGAACTTTTACAGAAGCACTACAGCACTACAGGAAAAGGTATAAGTCATTACTCTCCAACATGTTCTTAATCGATTCAACTGAATATTGAAATGTTCTTCAATGTGCTTTAAACACTGGAGATATCATGCAGTATTCAGAATGTTAGCTACATAGAAATTTAACATCTTTCTTTCACATACAGAAACCAAACTTAATCATTTTATATACCAAGTCAGAAACCCCGTGTTTTAACTGTGACCAATTATCAATTCTGCTCCGATTAGATCCAATAATAAATATCAGATGTTGTGTACTTCCGCATTAAAATGCATTTCCGTTGATGACGCTACATGCAAATTTCTACTTCTGAATGTTTTTGTTATTTAATAAATTACCTTAAGAAAACGAAATTGATAGAAAGGATGTAAATTTTATTTATTATTATTATTATTATTATTATTATTATTATTATTTATTTATTTATTTATTTATTTATTTATTTATTTATTTATTTATTTATTTATTTATTTATTTATTTATTTTGTGGGAGTAGCATCCCGATCCACACTCCATTCCACTAGATGGCGGTAATGCACATCACTAAGTTGCTTGCCAACCGCCATAAAAAAAGAGGAAGAAGAAGAAGACGCTACATGTTTTCTCGCTCCTGATTGGTCAACCGTCAGGCTCCATTTGTCTTATGCGCTAGCCGTAGTTGGGGCACCGCTCCGCTTCGCTTCAGTTGTAGATGGAGGGTTAACCAGAGTAGAACAGGGGCACATATTCCTCCTGCAGTACCCAGGAGCAGCGGCTGGTGTCGGTGAGTGTCTGACTTCTGCTGCGGCTACCCGACGGACCGCTGGTTCTCATAGTTACTGTGAGTTTTCTTCTGTCCTCGCTGATAAAACAAGTTGCCTGTGTTGTCGCTAACGGTTAGCTAGCTGACTTTGACTACAGCTAAAAATATTCTGTCGGAGTGAGCTGAGGAGGCGGGAGGGCACAGCTGAGCATCCAGCAGGGAGACTCCACCGGCTGCCAAGATGGGAGGCTTTCTTTCAGCTTTTTGATCTAGTTCAGAGAATTTAGTTCAGAGAACTCAAACCCCACCGGATCTTTCATCCGGTGGGGTTTGAGTGGCGGTGCTGTGTGGGAGATCATGTGTGATAAACATGATGAGATAAACGGTTGATTCGTTGTGGGATCTGCTCAAACGAGTCCAAGTTCACAGACACAGCAAACAGGCTGTGAGCCACGGTAACCCGCCTTTATCTGTCTGGACTCTCTGTAAGCCCTTGAACATTTCTGCAAAGCCCTTAAGCCTTTATTCTGCCAACTGTTGATAGGCGTAAGATGTGTCTGTGTTTCCTTTATTTCCACCCGTAGAGCATAGCTGTAAGTGTACTGATGCGACCTGGGCGCTGAGGGAAGCTGTCTCTGCTTGTCAGGTACTACTGTCATCGCATTCTTTTGAGAATACCAGCAGGGCTGTGAACTGGCAGTCTCCGGGTCTGATATCATGTTTGGTATCTATCTATCTGTCTGTCAGTGTTATGTTTCAAGCTTTTACAATGGGCTGACTGGCTACTGACAAAAGATAAGAAAGAACGTGACACCCTAGTAGTTTGAGATTGCTTCTTAGCATGTTTACAAAACTTACTTAGTCACAGTTTCCTGTTTCCGCTTGTTACCATGACAAACGTGAATGATCTTATTTGGATTTATTGAGTCAAACACCAAAGCAGCACATAACTACAAAGGTAGTGGAAAATAAAAAAGGTGTAAAAGTACACAAAGTGTTAATAATTTGTTGAATGCCTTTCACTGTAATTAAAGCTGCAAGTCTTTAGTGGTCTCTACCAGATTTGCGCATTAGGAGACTGACATTTTGCCCATTCTTCTTAGAATCAAGCTTAGATTTATTTAAATTGACTTGATAGTGGAACTTTGTTGTTTTTATGTTTCATATGTAAAATTACTGAATATATATTGTGAAACTGTTTTTTTTTTAATTTTTATTTCTCAAGGTCATCATTTGTTGATATCTCTTATGGTACCATGGCCGTTCATAATCTCTGATTGTTGACTTTTCCACTACACAGAGAATGACCACTATTATATGCTGTGACAGCAAAACCATAGATCTGTCTCCACAGGATGAGACTGCATAACTAATAGCTTGATCATTCCCACAAAAGCTTTGTGTGGCGAGTGGAAAGTCTGGAATGTTTTCAAAGGCAAAATCAAACCCTGTGGCATGTTAGCTTACAGAATAAAACCCAGAGAGGCAGAAGAGGATGACTAATGTGGGAAACAGAGCTTTTGTGCTCCTTGCAAAATAGTTGAAGGGAGTAATTACAGCTCTCACCTGCTTTTTAATTTAGTTGCAACAAGTCCTGATTGCTTCCTTTTTCCTTTGTAATCTCGCATTTTTTGTTATAATTTTAAGAAATGTATCCTATCGTTTTCTTTGTAGACCATATGAAATGAAGTCATAAGAAACGGATGTATTTATATCACGAGACCATAACTTGGTACCATAAGACAATTTAAATGTTTTATCTCATTCATCTCAGAATAGTAATATTCCAGCCTGACTGAAGATATAATTAGGGATGCAACTAATGATTATTTTAGAAATTGATTTTTCTGACAATTTTTTGGATAAAGAAAATAGTCACATTCTACAGATTTTTTATTTAACCACTTAAACCTTTTTGGTACAATATTACTAATGCATTTAAATATGAAAATAAAGAAATAAATCAGTTCTTCTTTTGTAACTAAAAAAATAAACATTGCCTAAAATGCTGTAACACAGCATTCCTTTAGCGAATTTGAACCGGCTGACTATAAAAATTTGAAATTCAAAATGACTTACTGCTCTGAATGTTTTTTTTGTTTTGTTTTGCAGAAAATGGAGTGTTTTTGAGTCCATATACTCCAGTTAGTGATTAATTGATTACTAACTTAGTTGATTATTTCATTTATTGATTTATCACAATTAATCTGATTCATCATTTCAACCTTAGATAGAATTTTCCAGCCGCTCCATTTAGTTTCTTAATTTAATCCTGCGGATTCCTACTAAAATAAAGAGTCTTGCTTCTCCAGTGGCACGCTGAGTAGTGAGGCACCATGGGTAACACAAGTGACCGAGTGTCTGGAGATCGCCATGGGAAAGCCCATCGCTCCGACAGCAGCGGCAGCCACAAGGACCAGGAGTCCAGCAGCAAGATGGTGGATAGCACAGATGACCCCAATGTCTTTAACACTCATGGACCTGAGTCAAAGGTATACACCCAATGATGTGTTCAGAATATTAGATTTTTTTTTTGTTTGTTTTGTTTTATACATGATTTGCATTTCAGATTTCAAACTGTCTCTTTACAACAACACAGCATCCAGATGTGTTTGTTTTTAGTCTTCAGGAGACAAAGAATTCACTCCCGATCTGGATGACCTGGTTAAAACCGGTCCTCAAGCTCGACCCACTGTTATTCGCTGGGCTGGCGGGGGTAAAGAAGTCTATATAGCTGGTTCCTTCAATAACTGGAGCAACAAGATACCCCTAAATAAGAGGTGAAGAGGATTAATTAGCTCTAGTTGTCTCAGTTTGTTTTATTAGAATCAATCTTGGGGTGACATTTGGCATCAGTTCCATATATAGATTTTATTCACCTAAGGAGAAACTCTGGCGTAGCACTGATGTTCCTATTTTTCCCTTTTCTTTTCTGTCTTTAAAGCCACAATGACTTTGTAGCCATTCTGGACCTGCCTGAAGGAGAGCACCAGTACAAGTTTTTTGTAGATGGACAGTGGCTCCATGATCCCTCTGAGGTACAGCAGCATTGCTGTTTGTGCTCATGTCCTTTCAACAAACTTGCACATTTATTCTGCAGATTTTTGGTTTTTCATCAGACCTAGTTGCTCACTTTGCATTTTAAAACTGATCAGAAATATGAACCTGGGGGAGGGAGAGAAAGCTTCAAATGTTCAAAGAAATAGTTTTTACCTGCCATGAACTTGAATGAAGTAATTTCAGATTAAAGGCAATTGCAATGACTTGTTTGTATGCAGTAAGTGAAGTGAATTAATGTTATTTTCTTTATTTTATGAGGTGAACAGATGACTGTTCTTTTTGGATGTTTTTGTAATCCCCTTTTTACTCATTTGGATCCACAAGATAACAACACAGAAGCCCAATTCATGACTCCAGCACATTTTCAGGAGGTCATAACCCAAAGAAATGCTATTTTATTGCATTAGAACCCAGTTATGGGTAGTTTTGGTGGGTCAGGCGGGAGCACAGAAAATCTGCTGTGCCTTCACAAAGCCATGGTGTTTTAATGAAACTAAATCATTAGTACAGACTAAACTTTGCTTATTTAGGCTCATATTTGACTGTCCACTAAACTCTGTTCTAATGAGCTGAGAAAGACAAATACAGAGAGGTGTCCGTGTTTGCTGCTTCTGTTTTCTTACCTCCACGTGTTTAATCGCCTAACACTGCCACCTGACCCAGCAGGACAAAGCAAATGTGTTGATAAATAGGAATGTGAAATTAAACCCTGAGCACAGTGTGCACCATAGTTGTGTATCGAGTGTGGTGAGGAGAGGTGGATATTTGGCAGCACTCTTTGTGATGCGTCCAGCATACAATAATAGTGAAAGAATAATGACAGAAATGTATGTGATCTTATTTTAGAGAGACTTTCAGGTTGATTAATTCTTGCTTATATTTTATTAGAAGATGGCATAATGAAACCCACAGCATCACAGGTCCTCCATCCTACCCAACAGTGAAGGCGAGGGGATTTTTATTCATAATTTGATCCTTTGCTTCACACCACCACACACACTTGTGGTGTTTTTCTGTTAAAAGGTTCATTCTTTCTTCCTTCCCACAAAACTGTTAAAACCTTAGTTGTTTAAAGAAAATTATAAATTTGTATTTGTGCTGGACAGATTTTTTTTTTCCTGGTATTCCCTGAAAATAATCATTTGTGATGTAGATAACGAGATGAATTTAGGTCTTTATTCAGGGTTTGTTGTGTCACAGCTCCAGTTATTTTGAACGTTTTAATCATTACTCTGACTGTAGCTGTATACAGATTTAGATAAGTGACTTAATTTCTCATGGCCTATCCCCAAATTATGAGAATCAACACAGATCCTATTTGAATGGCATGTTCTCTCTTCTTTCCCATATTGAAGAGGGGCTAAAATACCTTTTGTCTCGCCATATCAGGGAAACTGGAAGTCAGCATTTACTAATTAGATGCTGGGACTGACGTAGGATTAAATAATAAATTAAAGTAATACCTCAGTGATATTTGCTGTATTGGGATGTGTAGGTGTTTCCTTTAGTTTGGCACTGATCTGGTCTAAACATATTTTTATAGTTTAATTAAAATATTTCCAAGGTTAGATTTTGCTGTTGTAATAAAAAGGTGTATTTAAGTTTTTTCTCTTTCTGGGGTAACAGATAACTGTGAAGTGTATTCATCATTTTGATTGTACTGTACTGATCCATTGGGCTCACAGTATGTAATCTAATTACTCACTGAGCCTCTACAAACTGACCACAGCGTATTTGTTTCCCACATGAACTTGCTGCTTTGCATGCACTTTTGATTCTTTCTCTAGTTCTGCTGTCTGAATGTGTTTAGCTTCGAAATGGCGTAGCTTAAAAACTGCTTGTTTACGATCTGCTTTGCAGCCAGTGGTAACAAGCCAGCTGGGCACCATCAACAACCTGATCACTGTGAAGAAGTCGGACTTCGAGGTGTTTGACGCCCTGCAGGTCGACTCTCTGGAGTGCTCCGACACTTCAGGTAAGCCTGCTCTCAGTTAGTCGCTTCCTCTTACGCTGTTTTTAATTGTCTCAAGCACAGGTAACAAGTAGATATAAGCATTCTTTCTTTCTTTCTTTCTTTCTTTCTTTCTTTCTTTCTTTCTTTCTTTCTTTCTTTCTTTCTTTCTTTCTTTCTTNTTATTTATTTATTTATTTATTTATTTATTTATTTATTTATTTATTTATTTATTTATTTATTTATTTATTTATTTTAATGTTTGTGTTGTATCTTCACAGACTTGTCCAGCTCCCCTCCAGGACCTTACGGTCAGGAACAGTACATCTTTAGACCAGAAGAGCACTTCAAAGCGCCGCCCATCCTCCCTCCTCACCTGCTTCAAGTTATTCTCAACAAAGACACCAATGTATCAGTCAGTGTCTTCAGTCTTGCCTCTCCACACGTTGGATACTCGACCTGACCCCTTCCATCTTCTTAACTAATGACTTTCTTTGTCTTTCTTTCTCTGTCTCCTTCAGTGTGATCCTGCCCTGCTGCCTGAACCCAACCATGTCATGCTTAATCACCTTTATGCTCTTTCAATAAAGGTAGGTTTACTAGCAGCTAAGTTTGATATTATATGAAATATTACACTCAGTGTTATTTTCTCTGATGGTGTTGCTTCAATTAAACCAGAACTGTTGTTTCTCTTTCTGTTGTGACTGTTTTAAATTAAACAGAGTGGCTCGCGAAAATATTCATGTTAAAAACCCAAAGCTTTAATGTATTTATTGTGATTTTATGTGATACACTAACCCAACGCTCATTTTTGAAAATTTCTAAACATCAACATTGACCATTTTCAAGTGGATGTACAGTTTTATATTTTATTTATTTAGGCAGTGGCTATGGTGGCTTATATTACTTTATGCTCTGAATAAAATCCAACCTATTCTCCATTCCATTCTAAACATTGAATGTGGAAAAATAAACATTAGATTAACAATTAGTGTCTTTGGGCCATTTTGTCTTGGGTGCTGCTACATAAAATTCTTCAGTCGTTACTTGTTTTTTCTTGGCTTTAACCTGACACAGTTTTCCCTTAATGTGTTTTCTCCCTGTGTGCAGGATGGTGTGATGGTCCTCAGCGCTACTCACAGATACAAGAAGAAATACGTCACCTCTTTGCTTTACAAGCCCATCTAAGCTGCCGCTCATGTGCCCTAGAGTTCTTTCTTTTTAAGAGAGAAGCATGTTTGACTCCAGCTGCTTTTGTTGACTCTTTTTATTGCATTTGGCCGAATCTTGCTGCGAAACACGTTTACAAGCAATTTTAGCACCGGCTGCTCTGAGTGAGACTGCACTTCTGTCTACAATAGGGCTCTGTACAAAAGTAGAAGTGTGTTTGTGTTGGGTTTCAGGGAGAGATTACCGTACCGTGGCTTTAAATCCTAATGACTACACGTGAGTCTGAATCAGTCGCAACATGTTGTGATTGTTTTCCCTCTTGGTTTGCAAAAAAAGAATCTTGTAACTTTCGTGTGGCAGATGACCTGTGAATGATCTGTGGTGGGATGTTAGTGATGAGCTTCAGCTGCAATACGGTTACCTTTACATGCTTTATCTGACTGTGTTACAGTCCCCTACGCTCCCCGAACCCCCATTCCTGCATGCAGAATGAGGGACAGACCCTCTCCACTGTTTTAACCTGAGTGCAATAATGAGCCATAAAAGCAGCTCAAAGAACTGGAGGCACGACTTTCTGCTTTGATCAACTTCGTGGTGGAGTCTGCTGTATCTCCTAAACTGACCTGAAAACAAAGAATCGATTTCAGTTTACCCAACAAAATGGTTTCTGTACACTGTGTTGTAAAAGTATTCATACTCTTTGAATTTTTCTTTCACTGCAACTACAAACTTTAATGAATTTTGGTGGGGATGTATGTGATAGACCACACCAAATATCAGGAGCTCCTCCCAAGTTACAAAGAGCCTTTTTCTCTTTTAGTGCTCTCCTTTCATGCACTGTTGGTTCAGATGGATGGCCATTCCTTGGTATGTCCTGGTAAGAATTTTTATTTATCAGATAACGAATTGAACAGAGCTCCGTGAGATGTTCAAAACGTGGGATGTTATGTAATTGAGCTCTGCTTCAAATGTACAACTTTATCCCTTCACTAATTTCCTCCAACAAACCTTCATACCAAGATTAACCAAATAGGTCAATTCTCAAAGCAATTGATACTGAAGTGTTTCATTCATGGGTCATGCTTAAAAATTTAGTTAGTAACCAAATTTGAATAGCATTTGTAATTTTCCTTTCAGAATTTTGCAGTTGATCTCAGATAAAAAAAATCCCAATGGAGAAAAAGTTCAAGGGGTATGAATACTTTTGAAAAATATTTGAGTTGCTAAGCCGGGAAAACTCTGTGAACTGATGGAGAATATTGTTGAATAGTCTGTGTTCAATTTCTGTTGTTGCCTTTAAGCAGATGAGATTGTGAGCACTTTACCATGCTGTGAGCAGGAGTGTTGATGTGATCGTGTAACTATGCAGCAGCACACAACTCTTGCTCTTTAGCTTCTCTGATTAAATGTATGCATGTGTTAGATTTACTAAATAGTTCTGTTTACCAAACATGAATGTGCTGTCTTTTTGTTGTATGTAGAGAAAACGTGTCAGCAGGCTGCTCTTTTTAATGCCTACAGCTTAGGAGGGCACATTCAGAAAGCGATCACCACATGAACTAAGCGGGCTGTGATGAAGAGGAGCTGCCATAGATTTAAATGTACATTTTGTTCACTTGTGTGTTCATGAAAATATTTAATATTGTATTGCCATTATACACTAATGGCAATACAATGTAAAAAAAGAAATAAGTATCGACTTAATTATGTGTTTTTATTTTTATTTGGTGTGCTGCTCTTTGGGCTGAATTAATTGTGTGCAAATAATAAAAAAAAGGGACTCTAAAACCCTGTGAGTGTTCACATAGCAAGCTGAAAGCATTTTGTTAATGTTGAGCCTGCCTGCGACTTTGCGTCCAAAGCGTTTATAAGGCTCAGAGAACCGATGAGGCAGTTTCAAGAAGTGCCACGAACACAGAGTTTTAAAGCTAAAACCAAAACTTGAATATTTTTGCAGCCCTTTGGTGAACGTTGCAAATAAAGATTGGACACTGATCCTAATCCAGTTTCTGATGCTTTTTTATTTGTGTTTTTATTTGTTTGTCATGTATTTCTTGTATACACTTGTCAACCAGACAAATTAAAGTTCTACTTTTTCTGCTGCTTTGATGGGATGCTATTGGCAGATAATTTCGGCAGATCATATTGTTTTAATATGCCAACATTTTGCATGTTGGCACATTATCCATTGCGATGCATTTTAAGGCAGTTGTTATTACTCTTGGTATTATCGACTATTATTTTACAGATTTTTTTTCTGTTAGTATTGAAAGCTATACCCGCCTTTATGCCACACGTCAAACTAAATAAACAGTTAATTGCGAATAATAATTTTAGAAAGCCCGATGCAACAACAGATTTCCACGCTTCCTAGAGAATAATGCCCGTACCAAAATGGCTACTGCGATAAACGCATCGTCTAAGCGACCGCTACGCATTTACATTTGTGCATTTCAAGCATCGTATTTATTTCAGTGTTAGCGGATGTATGGCACTAAAAAAGAAAAAAAAAAAACTGTATTCAAGCTGACAAGTTGTGGATATTTCAATGTTGTTGTCCTCATCTCTATGTCGCAAATTAAAAAGACACAACTACGCATGCACAGCGGTTGCTGTGGTTACCTGTACACATGAGTTTTCTCTTGCATTCAAAATGGTAAGTTTTGACAAGTTTTGTCTATTGAAAATGATTACTATTTAGATTATTTTTGTCAGAACATGTTTTACATTACTTCCGGTGGAGTTCACATTTTTAGATGGGTCCTAATTTGTTTTCTCGCTATTTTTTTTTAAATGAAAATACTACCCTGCAAAAGTATTTCTGAAGGTGAAAGAGAACTCACAACAGTTGACCAGTCACTTCCTTTGTATCAGTTTAACAGAATTTTAAAAAAGCATCTTGATATCAGGAGACTACATGTCCAGTTTTTCTATTATGAGCTTTTTTTTTAAATTTGTAGTAATGTAGTGTCAAGTTACATAAAATACCATTAAAATACAAGGAAGTTTGTAGTTGTGATGCAATAAAATGGGAAAATGTTTGTAAAGTTATAATTTTTTATGTAAGTTAGGCACAAACTTGTCTGTTTATTGTTTAAAATCTTTTATCTTCTAGAGTGTCTCCAGACTTGGCATGAAAATGATCTCTTAAACTAAAGTATTACCTGGAGATAATACTGTCTTCGTCTATCTCTTTGTGTGTTCTTTATTTCGGTTTTCTGGACCTTGGAATCTTGAATGTAAAGATGGCCTTCTTCAAATCCTAATGTCTAATGTTAAACCTTGATTTCATTTTTTCTTGCATGTCCCTTTGTAACTTTCTTTTTCGCGAATGATAGCCACCCAAGAAGAAAAAGGTATGTGCTAGAAGCACACAGTTAGTCCATTTAATCTCACAATAAATACCTCTAACCCCTATACTTTCTTTAAATTTAAATGTTCTTACACTATCCAGTCTCTAGATAGAATAAAGCAGTTAGCATTGTATGTTAAAAAACTCTCATTTTGGATGTTTCTAGAAGAAAGTCAAGATGACTAAAGCAGAGAGGTTAAGGAAGCAGCAAGAGGAAGAAGGTAAATCTTATGATACAATTTTTATAGCTACAATAAAGGTAGCTTTATTTATGACCTTTATTTTGTTGTATAAAGAAGATAGCTATTTTAAAGCATTCAACATTTTATTTTAAACCTCAACTCATAAATAAACTCTCTTGCAGCTTATAGATACTTTGAAAGGCACAAGCGATAGTGTCTTTCATACATTTATGTCCTGATACAGATCTTAAACTTAATTCACAATAGCTTTTAAAAGTCTTAGTTTTGAATTGATGAATTCTACAGAAACTGTGTTTGATTATAATTCGGACTTTCCCAGTTTGTTTAGTAATCTTACAGTATGTCAACTTTGAAATTTGTAGAAAAAAAGTCATTTAAAAAATAGAAATAGTTTTGACCCAAACAAGGAAAAGGTTTCAAATGATTACATTTCTAATTCTCATTATATAGTGTATGAAAACATCTTCTTTTAATTGGCAGTGGTGAAGTGACTCTTACATTTGTTTGGTGTCCTGTTGGTCTTCAGAGGCAGCCCGGCTGCAAGCTGAAAAAGAAGAACGGGAGAGACTGGAAAGAGAGAGAAAGCTGGCAGAGATACAAAGGCTAGAGGAAAAGGTAAGATCCTTGCAGAATAAACTCCAAACTTTGGTGCAATATTTCTATTCTATTCCTAATTCGCCAAATAAGATTGGTGACATTAGTTCTGAACGACTGCATCCAACTTTGATTTCTGCACACAGTGTAAAATAACGTAATACGTCTGCTGACAGGCAGAGCAGAACAGAGACTTTGAGCTTACCGAACTGCGCCATCTGCTGGAGGAAAACTACTCTGCAATAATCAAATGGAAGGTTGGTGCTGCAGAAAAGGCAGAGGTAGTGTGCACGATAATAATCTGACTCTTTTCAACATTTAAAAATAAAAAAAGACTTACTTCATAGCTTGAGATTTTTTTTAGGCATCTCTGCATATAAAGTATGCAAATTATATTGACTAAACTATTTAAGGGGTTTGTGTGTGATCATTCTTGATAGTTAAGCATAGCGATTGCTGTCCAATCTTTGCGCTCAGTGGGAGAGATACATGCTTTGCGATGGAGTCCCAGACGCAAAGGACCAGCGGGCGGTCAATACATTTGTCACCTTGTGGCAGGATTACTCAGACTCCAACATCGGAGAGGAGCTTCAACTATGTAACTCAGCAGTAAAGGTGTGTATCCATATCACACACCTTTACACAGTGTATACAGTGTTGACTCAAGGAGACCACATATTAAAAACCATGTATCATTTTCCATTTTTTTCATAATCATGCTCTACTTTGTTTGTCACTCATCTAAATTTCCAATAAAGCACATGAAAGATTTGTGGATGTAATGTAAAAGCATGTGAAACAGTTCAAGAATGAGAATGTTTTTGCAAGGCACTGTAATAGCAGGGGTTATATTTGTAGCTTATTGAAGCGTTGGATGAGCTTGTGAAAGAGGCCAAAGATCCAGAGTTGGTCCCAAAGTACCACGATGCTCTCATAGAAGTCCAGGAGATTCTCCATGCTAAGCACCTTTTCATAGCTGAGAAGCTCCTAAAGGTAGGATAAAAACAAGCTTCATTTATGTTAGCAAATGAAGAGCCCAATATGTGGAAACTCATTTTGCTGAATCCTCCTGCTTCGTTTTCGTCACAGGGAGCAAGCGACAACATTGACCCTGACACAAGGAACATGCAGACTGTGTCCAAACATAAAAATTTGACTCTGTGTCTCTGGGCCAACCTCTTCAAAAATCCAAGGTTAGTGTGTGAATCGGTTGGGAATATTTAAATCCTTTCCCTGTCCTCGCACTGACACACTAATGGGTTTGGATTTTCTGTTTTTAGCTTTACAGGTTTCGACTTTAAGGAAGCTGGCCTGAGCTTTAAGCTTCCTGAGGCGCTGGCTGTGAGCGACATCGCCGTGCGGATCCTCCACACCCACTATGACCATCTGTCAATACTGTCCAGGCTCAGGTATCCGCCTCGGAAGCCGATAGTGGAGGAGATTCCGCCGCCCGTCCAGGAGCCAGAGGAAACCCAGGTCGGTCAAACAAATCAGCTCCTGCTCTAGCAATATTTTCATTTCAACTGTTTGTTTATTGTTTATTTGAATGGGGACAAGTATTTACATAACACTAATATTTATAGCCTTAGCTAAGTTGCAATGCATGTCCCCAGATGGACTTTTAACCACAAAGAGATATGATAATATTGATACAGCAGAACCAGAAGTCATCCAGTACATCATCAAGGGATAAAACAAGGGATAAGAGAGCAGAATGCGAGCAAAACCTTCAGGAAATGATCGCGGCTGCTTCTTAACCTGATTCTTTTTAAGATGCTCTTTCACCCTCAGTTTAAAAACGTGCCATTCTGAAACCTGTTCCATGTCCTCAGGCAAGAAATCCCACATATTGATGGATGATTGCCCAAAAGAAATTTTGCGAAAGGACTTTTTTTCAACATGTGTCTCAAATTTTAGATGAGAATCCATAATCCTGCCCAAATATTTCACCTGAGGAATCGGCTTAAAATACTGGCCATTAATTTTCAAGTTTCAATCAGAACTACTGATCACCAACCAGGACCTTAAAGAAAGACAAATCTTGTCAGAGGTTCTTGTCCCATAAAACCTCTGCATGGCGCACAGTAGGAAGAGTGGGAGAATTTTGAGTATTACTCACAGATTTGCTGAAACAGTTTCTTTTTACGCTGTAGTGTGATTTCTGTTCTTCCTGATTTGTCAGAATAGCGGCCATGTTCCTTCCAAAAGATGACTTTGTGACGACCTAAACCCGTTGCCTTGCTTTTCTTTTCCCACTGCAGGATGGTGATTGCACCAGTGAACTGCCCAGTCCCCCCCCCAGTCCAACCAGTGAGCCGTCCATTAAAAGCACCAGCCCGCCGTCTTCAGAGGAAAACATGATACCTACACAGACAGAAGTACTCAGTGGTCACAGTTGCAGCCTGGTTTTATCTATTTACCCAAGTAAAGAAACAAACAAACAAAAAAAACTTGATGTAGAATTTTTAAAATTAGATCTTTTTTATTCTCTTCAGAAGTTGACATTACTCTTTAAAACTTATGTAATTTTCCACCTTGAAATAAAATGACCTTCTTTATCCACAGCCAAGGATCCATCTTGGCCCAGCTTGGCCCAGCTGAACCCTTTGAGTTCACCTGTGCCTGAATTCGAAGAGACAGAAAATGACCCAGCGGTTGTAAATCTGGTTCAGTACACAACCCTGGGTGGAGTTTTCTACTATGATCTCCTTCAACTCCCACCTCAACCTATCAGGAGAAAAGGGTACACGATACTGCAGGTGATTAGAACAGGATTTTTCTGCCAAAAGCCTCAGCTCAGGTTGAATTCAGCAGATCCTGAGAGATCAATGGTTTGTTCTTCTAGATGGTGGATGGGCTGAAGGTGTTCCCTTACCCAATAGAAAAGCCTAAAAATGAGGAGTGCTCCGATGACCCAACAGAGACACCCAACAATGAGGCGTGCTCCCCTGTTGGGGTGTCCATTGTGCTTCCTGAGTGGATTATCTTCATGGAAATGCCACTTGTGGCTCGCTGGGATGCTGAAGGTACATGCATCAGAAACCAGCATAGAAGCTGGACAGTAATTTTCATCCCTCTTGAACCTTTTCATACGTTATGTTACAATAATAAAATGCGAGGGGAAAAGATCCTTCTTCACAATAGCGATACTTTGTGTTGATCTATCGCATAGAGTCCTGATCAAATACACCGAAGTTTTAAGATATAATGGAACAAAATGTGAAAAGGTTTCAAAGGAATTAATGCTTTTTGCACTGTAAAGCCACTAATAGTGACTTCTGCACACCCAGATGCCCGCTGGCGAAAGGACGGCATCACCAACGTCTCCTACGAGGAGGCAGAAGGCAAAATCTCCTTTGAGATGGAATCATTCCAGATCTTTACACTGATGCACAACACCTTTGCCAACTTTCCTTTTCAAGGCTGGGAGCTGCGGCCGCTGGGCCAAAACTCAGCTATTTTTACTGTCAAGGGGGCTCTCATTGAGATCTCCATCACCATTAAGGCAAGACACTTTTTTCTGTTCACCTGCTATTGGAGAAAATATTTAGAGATGAGTTAAATGGCTTTTATTTTGGTTTATAAGAATATTTCTCACGAAAATTGTTCCATTTTATACCTTTATTGGCAAGATGTAAATTAATACTTAGTGAATTTATTAAGAAGGACAAAACGCTAACATTTTGTTTGTTATGAATTTGGTGGACAGAATGGTCAGTGTATGCTGCAGCTGGCGAAGAGGAAAGGCCTTTCTGACCTCGTGGGGAAGTGGATGAGCGGACCAGCTCTGCAGAAAGCCATGCTCAAGGCAGGGATCAACATCTTTGTTAACGAGAACACGCACAAATACGTCAGTTTCTGCAAGAAGGTTTGCATCTTTCAGCAATTTCATTTGATCATTTTGCAAAAAAGATACAGGAGTGCTCTGATTTTTGTGTTTGCTATATGGGTTATGAGGGTTAGACTTTTTGAAAATGAGCAACATGTTAACTGGAGAAGTTTTCCATCTTGCCATGTTTTTTTCTTTTTACATTAAAAGGAAATGTGCCTAATGGTCTCTTTAATGATGGACAGCATTTGATTCATACCAAAAAAAAACGTTCGACTAAAACTAGATTGCAGGATAGGAACTGTTGGTGCTTCACTAACGCCACATGGGGGACCCACAACATTGAAACTGACCTAACTTGAATGTGCAAGTCAGTAAATTACATTTTGTTCTTCACAGCATCAGAAAATATTCTGCTTCTTTCTGCTCTTTTTCAGGACCCACTTATGGAACAGTTTGCTTATGACCAGATGGCCCTCTTTGCATCAGCTTGTGCTTTTTCATGGAGCAAGTGGAACGCCACATGCGGAGAGGAGAATCTGGTCCTTCAGGTGTTTTTATTCACTGTAACCCTTATTTGTCTTTAGAGATGATGTAAATCAATCAATCAATCAATCAATCAATCAATCAATCAATCAATCAATCGGTTTCTTTTATTATAAAATTGATTAATCGATTTTGTTATAAATAAAATTGATTATAAAAAGCAGCTCAAAGTGCTGGACATGTACTAAGACTGGACAATACATCAGTAACAATATATAAATTGCGAAAGAAACGTGATCAATATCTTTAGATAATACATCTGATGGAATTTTCAATATACGTATAGAATATTCACTGAACTCCGATCCAAAACCGCACAGCATTCTGGGGGATGTAGGCAGAGTGAAAGGCTTTAGCTGCTCAACCTCTCACCGCCAGCTAAGCAAGGTTGGCGGCATCTACAAACTCACTCTCTGGTTACTTAGCAACAACCTGTTGAGTAACATGCGCAGCAGCAGTTTCATGTTTCGCCACTGTGCCTCATAACATAGTGGAGTGAAAACTGCGGATAAAACAGGAAACGTCATGCCACCAGGTTGGCAGCATTTCAGATATGTAAAATAAAAAAAGAATCAATAATTGCTGATTATTGTCCAGCCCTAAAACAAACTCATTCCTTTTCCTTCTGCACCAGCAACATGTCTGGTTCACTTAATTGACTTCAGTTTTGTTAGGGTCAGGGATCAACTTGTGGAGACACTCCAAGCACAGTTAGGATATAAATATATGCACTTTACAATTGTTCACTACTTTCTGGGAGCATGAAATGCCCCCAAATATACTTAGCAATTTAGCTGGTGTATGACAAATAGTGGAAAAGTTCAAAAGCCAAGAATTCTGCAAATACTGTAGCTGAGTGGCTTGAACAAAGACTAAGGAAAGACTATGTAACCCATTGTAGTACATCTTAATTGTTCTGTTGTACTTATCTGTGTGTCCATCTTCTCTGCTAGGGGTGTGAGCACCTTAACATTGGCCTTGTACCTGAAGACTCTTGGAGTACTTACTTTATGGGTTCACAGAGGAGTAGGCAACTGGAGATCACTGAGAAAAGTGAAGCTTTTTCCATCGACCACGCTGCTGGCAGCGAGTTCCACTCCACACTCATCCACGTTCTGCAGGATAGCATGAGCCCTGATGGGATAGCTTTGGTCAGACAGTCCCATTACTGCTTCATTGACACTGTGCAAACCCTGCTTTCTGCTACTAGACCCCTGGTTTTTTCATAAATTGTGATGGACCAGGGGTCAGTAATTTGTGACTCACAATGGCTCAGCTAATATCTCTAAATACAGCTATGATAATAACAAATACAAGTCTCAACAGTTTGTTCGTTGAATTTCCACAGCATTGACACTAAAAGTACCAATAGCATATATTTTATCTTTTTTTCCCACAACACCCTACAGAAGAAAATATGTTGATCCTTTTTTTCCACAAAGGTGTCATGTTTTTCTTTATTTACTTTTACAATTTTGCTCTACTGCCTTTTTAGATTTTCACATAAAATTGGAATAAAACAGATATAACTTTGTGGTTGTAACTTGACAGATGAATTAAAATGGTATGAACATTTTTACAAACTATTGCAGATGTTTCAATTCAAGAACAGTAAGCCCCCAAAGCTACTTCACACTCTTTAAAAATAGTATAAAAATTGCAATTTCACAGTATTTTGGTGTTATAAACTGGTGTCTGCAAATCCAGACTGAATTGATGCTGCTGTATGTAACTTATGTTTTTTAGATATTTCTTAAAACTGTCACCATGTTGTGACCGTATATTATGACACAGATAATCAGTGAAAAAATCAAGCTCTTTTACCTTTCCTCTTAGCTGTTACTGAAATGAAATGGGTTCAATATTTTAGCATTAAAAACATTTATTACCTGTGAATAGTCCTTTGATACAGTATATAACATTAACTTTTCAAGCAACTGGACCACATTTGTATAAATATGTGTTAATACGGAACTGCGTCACAACTAAAAAGCGCTTCATTACACGAAAGGCAGACATTTCAGTTTAACAATGCACCGATAACAGAGGTCACACGGCTCTTTGAGTCTTAATAATTACATTCTGACAAAAACAAGAACGTGAGTTAAAAAACATATAAAGAAAGCCTGATTGCACCAAAACTTAAGCTTAACTGGAGTCCAAGTTCTAGTGCACAACCTGAACAGCTTCAGGAGAAAAGATTTATGGCCAGTGGAGACAGATCAGATATTTAGGCCACATTGACATACTATGTCAAGAAGAGGCTTCATCATCTAAAGCTGCGTTTGTGTAGTTTTAGAGTTTGAAGTTACACCCAGTTTTAGTTAAAAAACAATAAAGAAAGATGTAAAAAGTAGATTTTTTTGAAAACCAACTTTTGGGGTTTTCTGCAGACAACATTAGGATATTTACTTAGTAGGGCTTATTTAAAATTGTGTAGAGAACAGTAATTGCATTGCAGCTTATTTCTCCTCGTCTCCATGTCTCTTTTGTATGAAAAATATAGTTTGTTCTCATTTTTCGGGGTCATAGTAGCGCTTCTTCATGGCCCGATATTTTCTGAGGAAATATAGGGCCTGTAGCTCTTTGATGACGTGGTCTCCTCTGGCAACCAGCTGTTTGATTTTCTCAGGGTCAGTCTCATCTTTGTTCTTCATAAACGCATGCTTCAGTCGTTCTCTGAAATAAGCTGCTCCTTTTGGGTACTCACGGCCAAGATACAGTAGCTGGAAAATTAGAACAAAACGTCAAATAAGATGTTTTACTTCTGAGCATTTAGTTTTTTGACCAAACCAAAGGTAAGTATGGAGCTATGGTTCTGTGAACTCCTACATGTCTCCTAGACAAAGTGGATAACTCATACCAGCAATGTCACAAAGTCGATCAAAAGAAGCCAGCGGCGTAGACCTGCAGTTAGCATTAAGGCATACAGTCATTTTGACCTCCCTCCTCAGACATAAATGGGGTAGGTCATTATTCAGTCTGTTCAGCAGCTGCGTTCATGTAGTTTGGGGCCAAATTTGAGCAAGGAAGGTGCTACTTGGCAATTGAATCACCCCTGATCTAACAACCTGGACTAACAACCAGAGGAGGAAGCAACAACAACACATTAGGTTGAACAAAATGAATGAGTGTCCAGCAAAACCTGGACATTGGAAAAAATCTACAACAAACAAAGACAGGCAGGGTAATTTGTCAACCACAGTTTCAAAACATAGTTTATGAGTGAATAATTTAGTTCATAATTACAGTTTAAAATAAAACATACAGACTTAAATCAAACATGAAACTTCATTTTGAAGACTAGCTTACTTTCAAGAAAGATAATACCAATCTGAAAATAGTTCATTTACATAGAAGTAGAAGAAGACGTCATGGTAAGTGTCTGTACAAATAAAGATACGAACTGGTAAAAAGGAGAAGTGACTTGGTTTTGATCAAAGTGTTAGTTGCAGGTTTCACATTCACTTTCACAAATAAAAGTTTATTAAAGACTCCTTCCTTTTATTGACCAGTTTTACCTTAAAGCCTTCTAATTGTTTAGTGGTTTATGTTAAGTTCATTCATTCTTTTATCAAGGGAAAACCTATTTTAACGTGAATAATTTTCACACACCACATTATAATGTAGGCTAAGTCACTATATAGGGAAGTTTATATCTCAAAACATCAAATTCATAGATAATTTCCAAGGAAATCTCAAGAAATGTAAGGCATTCAAATATGAAACATGTTTGTGTGTCTAACTATCTCTATGACTACCAGTAGCAGTCAGAAAGGAATGAAACAGAACTTACAGTTTTGTACAGCCTGATAACTTCACCCTTTAAAGGGTTTGCCATGTCAAACAAATGTGGCCGATCGCGTCTCTGGAATCAAAGAAAGAAAAGATGGAAGTGTGAGGGGAAACAAACAGCAGCTGGAGTCACTGGCATTTTAAGTAGCATATTAATCTCAAAGGCGGCTGATTCACACTGACATGTAAACGTCTTGAATGCGGATCTTCTTTTCTCCTTTTCCACCTTGTCCGCGTTCACGTTTTACTCACTGCCGTGTGGCGTATCGTAGTGTCGCAAATGAAAACATGCAAGTACGCATGTGCACCGGTTGCCGTGGTTACTTGTTCGCCTCACAGACATGAATACGGCTGTGCAGTTGGTTGAAATCATTGATAATATGTGTCCACAGTTGAAATAGTACAATTTCAGTTTATTTTTTCTCGTAAAAATGAATGATACAAATTAAAAATTAATTACTTTTGAAAAAACTTGGTTTACTTTATTTACAGTGGGCGTTGCATTTTTTAAAAATATGCCTATAAAGAGGTTTTGTCATCTAATTTTTTAATGCAACGAATTGCTCACTGAAACTGTATTTTTGGAGGTATAATAAGCTCCACGGTCGGTTTATATCGGCTCCACGTTGATTAAAAATCCTCCTACGCCTATTAACTTATTCTGTTTAACACTGACCCAGTGTTCGGTTTTACAGTGCTAACAGCGTGTTACGTGTCCTCGTAATTTGTATTCTTAAACACTTAAAAATGTGAAAACACTGATCAATATTTTTGTTGACTGGCTTTGTAGTGATATAGGCGTTAATACCAGTTTTAGCCACTAGGTGTTAGTATTTGGTTGTCACATGGTGAAGCGATACCGTAGAAATGGTTGTTAAGGTGGTTATGTAAATAAAATGGTGGTAAATGATGAAGTAAAGGGCTTCATTCTTTCCACAATGGAAGACTGGAAGACAATAAGTTTATTAGATAATTGTAATTGTAGAGAATCCTTTGATACAAGGGCCTGCAATACATAGACATTGACACAATCTTGGAGGTCCTTGAGCAAGGAAGGTACTTAACGTGTACCTATCAGTTTAATTTTGTGTCAGATAAACTTGTGGGGATAGGGTACCTAAAATTGCTGTATCCCTGGGACCTTCATTGTCTTAAATTCAGTCCTATTCAACAGAAAAATTAGAGAAACTTTGCTGTGCTCCATTTTGCCTTCCTGTTATCTGCTGAATGTCTAGTCCTCTCTCACAGTCTGAATACAGAGTAATCATATCTAAACATGTTGTAGAAATCCTAATAATAACAATAGCTTCATTTTTGAACTTCAGTTACTTTACCTTTCTGTTACTGATAACAGCTAACTTTGAGTCTCAGTAACAGTGACCAAACCAAAGAGTGTTGAAGTTTGGGTGTCTGGCTAATTGGCATCTAGTATGGAGTGTTTGCTGTTGAGAAAATCTAGGATTTTTGAATCTCTAACTTGTGGAGCACTGGCCAAGGACATCAAAGGTAAAAATCGTCAGATTACTGTAACCAGTTAATTTCTTGGTGCTTCTCCAGTCATTGCGTTCATGAGATCTTGCTTATCAGAAACCACATATGCAGATGAGTTTTCAGACTAAAAATAAATCAGTGTCACAGGCGCATTGTAATGAGGAGAAAACCACAAAAGTTTTTAAGTGTTTTATTCATTCCTTCTCACAATTCATCATTGATAGAACTTTTTCCTTAATGCAACACACCTGATCAGACACAGGACTCCACAGTGTCCTGTATCGGCCAACTACTTCAATAAGCATAAAGTCAGGATATACCTGCACCAATCAGATAGCACTATATACATATGCAATTCCATACCAACAACAATCTACTGTTTGGTTCCCTTTTTATTAGCAAATAGCAAAACAAACAAAAAAAAAAAAGGCTTTGTTCACGTTCTAACAAGGTGCTCTGTTGATTCAGTGTATTACAATCATTTCAGAAGACACTTTTTAAAACAAAATTCCTTGAAACATCTCTCATTAACTTTGAAATACTTGGCAACTTTTGTCTTTTTTTTCCTGAAAACTCGAGCGTGAACAAAACCCACTTCAACAAAAATCAAGTAGACGCTTGGTCAAGGCCATTTCTACCACTGAGAGCAAACTCTCAGGCTAAGGTTAAAGGCAAGCGAAGCAACATTAATTAGAGCCTTATAATAGGAGATACATGGTCAGTGTATTACATATGATGAAGGCATAGTTTGCTTACTTATCAGGTGTAAGCCTATGCAGTTAATTAATTAATTCAAAGTGGCTTAATCCTCTAATACACACTGCATACGCTTTGTACACAGGAGGAGGTGAATAGCAAACAAACACACCATAATGATGTTTAACATCAAAATAAACCAAAAATAATCAAGCTATTGCACAGGTACCCAGATAATCAACTTTGCAAAAAAAAGCAAATGTTGGATGTTTTCACGCATATACCCACACATGCACACAAAGCTGGCATTTACAGCACAGAATGGCACCATGTACAGCAAAAACATACAGCAAAACAAATGGGAAAATTAGCTTTTTAGGTGATAAGTGATAGACAGCCCGCCAAAGTTTGCATCATTTGTAAGAATTTGTTCTTTTTTTGCTCAGGGGGTACTAAAAATAACATTAAGAGACATTAACAAATAGCTTGGCTGAAAAATCTGCTGGAGTGCTGGTCCAAAAAATGTTTCAATAGGTGTCTAACGGTTACTGTTCTATGGTTTAAAAGGAAAACATGACAGCTTGGTAACATTGTGGCTGATATAAGTTTTCTCATTCATATGGACGAGGCAAGTCAGAGTGAAAAGTTTGAGGCTCAAACTTTGGCAAGAATCGGCTGCGACTAGTTCCAGTGCTCCGATTTTCATGTGGACAATCTTTGTCATGCATCGACACTCAAAAAATAAATACAATCATGACACTGGTTGTGTCCAAACCATGACAAACGCTGTGAACTATGATCCAGTGCAGCTTAGTTACTGAAGAAACATCGTTATTGCACATGCTCATACGTGAAGCCCCCTGGGGAGAGAGTACGGCCTGGTTCCTCTGGCACACGCAGCTCCCAGTTTTTGTGATTTTGCAAACTTTGGGGACATTAAAAAGGAGGCGTGGGACTTTACTGTGGCATCACTCAGCAACAAATAATCTTAGCTATTGGCTTTCTCCACAACAACAGCTAGCACACATCGTACACAGTACATTCCTCTGGCATGTCTAACGAGAGATTGTTGATGTCACTTTTCTTTGCATTGCATTTGTAAAAATTCAAAATTACTGCCACAAGGAGGAGAGTTGCATTTCAGTGGCAGCTTTAGGGGAAATGGATTTGTCTTTGAGTGAACCGTTCGATCGCGCACAAACTGATGGGTTACATGTATGCGTCTGTGTGCAGAGTACGTCTCAAAGCCACTTTAAACATGCGCAAACCCTCTTTCTCTACAGGCTGTCTGGCTCTGTGTCAGTGCAGAACAGCTGAGTATCTGTATCTGAAATATATCAGAGATCCACAATAAATGTGGGCAATCCTTGAACCAGAGCTAAAGGCATCTTCAGACACTTTGGGACTGTAGGACGCACATCCCTGAAACCATCAGAAGCACTTTTCAATCAGCCCCTCGATCTTACACACAGCAAGCAAACTGCTGACTGTTTCACTCAAAGACAATAACAGAGGTGAATAGGGGTGAGGGGAGGGTCAAGGTGTAGCTTATACCTCTGACTGTATTGTCCAGACGAACAAGGGGTGGTTGGATGGAGAAAAGTGGGCAGGGTCAAATGGGAAGGAGTATGTGATGAGGAAGGGGTCTGTTTAAGCAGAGAGGTCAGACATGGGAGCACTTAGGTTGGTGCTTTGGAAGTCTAAAGCAGACACTGGCTGCTGCGCTTCCTAGTTGCCAGACGCTGAGTAGCTTCTGCTCCGGTGATTCCAGGAAAGCCGTTGCTCATGAGGACACCGCGATCAGGAGGCCGTGCTCTGGCAACACCTCCAAGCTCCTCAGCTGGGGACGACAAGAAAACCCAAGCATGTTTAATGATCAGAGCTTGTAAAAAGTGTCAGGAAAATGGTGTGAAGTTAAAGAGGTAGTTTGACACTTTCAGCAACATGTTTACTTCGTTTTTAAGAGCTAAATGAAAAGGTTTGACAACTTTTATGCTGGATCATTTTTCTACCTTTTTCTTTCAAGTATAAGTCGTTTTAAAATGGCAACCACTGTTCCCCAAGTTGGATGTTCAATAATTCCCTTTGCAAAGCTTGTTTGGAAAGCATTTATCATGCTATCATAAATTTTGCTATCACAAAATTTATGATAGCATCATTAAGTCGGTAGGTTGCCGGTTCAAACCCCCTTACCGTCTGGTGGTGGTGCAGCCTCACTTCAGTAACTCTGCTCCAGGGCAACTGTGGCTAGAGTGTAGCTCACCACCATCAGCGTGTGAATGACTTAATAAAGCGCTATTCATTTATCCATAACAGTCAAAGTGAGAATATGTCACTTCCAAAATGTCAAACTCCTCATTTCAAAATGAAACCCAACAGCAAGAAGTGGTCTGCAGGGCGAATTGTGACGCTTGTCAGAATAACTTTCAAAAACAGAACAACTTGCAGATGACGAGCTGAGAATGAGTGATTAGATGAAAAGCAATGCTTTCACACAGTTAGCATAGCATCACTCACAGTGCTGTAGTTGTATGGGTATGGTGTAAAGCAATCCAGGGTTTTACATGCAGTAGCTCCTCATTTCTGCTGCTAAAGGACAGAGGTCAAGATTTTCTTATGTCTGCCTGACACTGATCCATGAAACTAAGGCAGCAGCACACACAAAAACACACACCGACACTTGATTTATATGTATTGCAGGCTTTATAAAAACCTTGTGAAGCCTTCTACAAAGCTACTATTATTCTTTTAAAGTTGTGTGAAAGTAGGATGGGTTTTAGATCAATCAATTATTTATTGGCATCACTGGTAAAAAATGAAGATCCTTAAAATAAAGTCATCTTTTTTATAGTAGAAAATGTTGTGGTGATTAATTTTGCGATTTGAGATTATCCTACTATCCTTTTCCTGCAATGAAAGATATATTAATTTTGTGGCTTTTTACACATAAGGAGCACCAATAGCAGAGGCTGAGCAAATCATGGTTATGGAAGCATTATGTGAAGAAATGTGTCAAAACAACTTAACGTCCAATATCTCTTTTATAATAGTGTATGACACAAAATAATAAAGAACATAGTTTATTAAAAAAATATGGTAAAAATACAGTTCTGAGTTTGTAGCATGTGAAACAGTGATGTTATTAGGAACAAAAAAGGGCAGCTCCAATTCCTAGAATCGCTTTTGCCAGAACAAGAACTCCATAAACCATCATCTTTGAGATAATGAAAAGTGGAAAGCCTGGTGCGGCATGTACCCGTGTGGCACACCACAAGATGTCAGACAATTACCAGCAGGAGGAGAGGAGGGGGAGGAGCTTAGAGAGGAGAGCCTCAGCTCGTTCTTCTGAGGGATTATAAAGGGGGAGAAAGGAGGAGAGAGAAATTCAGAATGAAGGAACAAGGAGACAGTAGTGATGACTTTGTAACACACATTTCAGACACATCAGACATAACAAGAAACCCTGAAAACATGGAGCACAAATAGATAATCTAATGTTATCTAAGAGAATAAGAGCGTGGTTACCTCTAAATTAGTCCTAGCTTTTTTCAGCACATCGCGAGTCCTTGATACTGCAAAAATAAAACAAAAGAAAAAAACAAACAATATAAATTAGTTCAAGCACATCTAAGGATGAACAGTTTGAACTTGTGACATTACAATCACAAATTTCCTTGTATTTTATTGGGATTTTATACAATATTCCAACACAAAGTAGTACACAATGTGAAAAGGAAGGATAGTAACTCAGTGTTTTATAAATAAGAATATGAAAACAGTGGCACACATTTGCATTTAGTCTGCCACAGTCAAAACATTGTAGAATAAAGTTTCACTTCACTTACAGCTGCAAATCCTTTAGGGGTATTGATGTGCTTGTTTTTCCATATATAAAAACTACAATATATATATATATTTTTTTTTTTTTTTTTTTTGGAAAAGCAGCATAAGCCCAGTCAGACTGAATGGAGAGCAGTTATGAATGGAGATTTTCAAGTTCCAATGGATTCTGAATCGGATTTATTTCTAGACTTTGACTAGGGCATTTTTAACATAAACATGTTTAGATCTGAACCATTCAGATTTGTTGTTGTCTTGCTTTAAGGTGAACATCCTCCCCAGTCTCAAGTCTTTTCCTCTGTGTTTAATTCTGTCCATCTTCCACTAAACTCTGACCAGCTTCCCTGTCCCTGCTGAAAAAAAGCATCACCACAGTATAATGCTGCCACCACTATGTTTTGCAGATCTCAATCTGAACGTAATGTCAGCTACCATGAAGCGACAAACAGATTACTTTATTGAACATACTTCTTTCATTAAAACTTATTAAGTCTCTTATCCACCTTTTTTTTTTTTGACAAAGATGTACTTAAAAACTAACACTGATTGACTATGAAGTGCTCCATGCTCTCCTTGGTGCGGCTGGTGCTCCTAAGTCTTTGTACTGTCCCTTTAAGAACTTCTTCCTGCTCAGATATACGCAGCTTCAGGGACAAAATCTCCTCCTGCAGGCACTGCTCCTATACACACACACACACAAAATACTTTTAACATGTTTGATTAAACATCAGTAAATTAATTTAATATATGTTCATGTTTCTCAGACCTTCTTAAGGTTTTGGATGGAGGGATCTGTGTTAGGAAGAGCTGCTCTCCAGAACATCTTCAGCAGAGACATGGCCTCCTCCAAGATCTGCCTCAGAGTCTTGGTGTTGGACAGAAGACTCTTTACACATCCATAGTCCACGGCCTGTAAACGCACCTCATTTAGTTAAGAGTATTTCACAGTTTTAACATGACGGTGCGAGTCAGTGATGAGCACAGACCAGGTCGCTGCCCTCTATCTGTTTGCCCTCCAGCAGCGGCGGGGTGAGGCAGGCCTGCAGGGTGGCCTCCATGCGCTGGACGAGGCTCCGGCCCTCCAGGACCTGCTGCTGCAAAGCGCTGAAGTCATCCACGTGGCCAATGGCATGGCGACCGTTACGGTTTGCAAACGACCCATCTGGTGCCTCCCCTTCCAGTTCTGAGTGAGGGTCAAGAGAGTCTGCCGGAGAAATAGAGGTGCATTAGATTATCTGCAGGCTGTCACGAGAATTTGTTTTCTTTTTAATGGAAAAGAGAATTAGTAGAGCTTAGATTTGATCAAAACTATACAGAAACAGTCAGATAAAAGTAAAACAAAGTTATTGTTGTTATTTTTAATAAAGCATGCATAAACCACTGTAATGCAGGAGTGGTTAAGGTCACACCATTAGCAGGGCTATGGCTGTCATCCAGATCTGAGTAGGGAGGACCAGGAGATCCACAGTTAAACAAACCGATGTCCCTGACCGGTGGAGACGGCGCTGGGTCTGTGGAGCACACAGGCACACAGAGGAGGCTTGGACACACTGCAGTCCACACACCACGGCAAGCCGAGCGTCACGAGCAAGTTGCTATATTTAGAAAGCTTGGTCTCACCGTGCAGCAGCTGTCGTCTGTAGAAGGTTTCCCTCTGAGGGCTGGCGGTCAGCGCAGACAGAGACGGAGCCCGTGGTGACCCCACGCCTAGCTTCTGCTCCAGCTGCTTGTGGAGCTCCAGCTGTTTGAGAGCGCTGTTTTCCTGGACGCTGCTCTGCAGCTGGGCCCGCAGACTCCTGACCTCCTCCAGCAGCTCCCCCAGCTCCACTGGGAAACCCGCCACCTCACACAGATACCCTGAAGAGGAAATATACAGGAAAAAGCTCTGAATATGGGGCTTGGAGTCGATCTTCAAGGTGTGCCTGGCAAAAATTATTTTGAATTTGCCAGGCATAAATTTTGTTTGAATTTGTGTAAAAGTTCTGAATCTTCAATGTATTTTGTGTGGTTTTTATGTGGTAGATTAACACCGGGTTTCAGATAAATCTAAAGTGGGAGAAAAATGATTGATATAAGGCGCAAACTCTACAAATCTGACCTTTATGTAAGAGTTGCAAGAAGGCAGTCATCGTTGTCATTGATATATTCATAGGCTAGAGTGGCCCAGTCAAGGTCTGGACCTAAATCCAAGTGAAAATCTGTGGAAGACTTTAAGAGAAGTGCTAACCTGATCAACAGTTTTGATTCTACTTTCAATGTATGTGACTAAGTATAAAGGGGGCTGAATATCACTTAAGTGAAAATGCGTTGGTCTACTAGTAAAATGGTTTTCACTTCAGGTTTTACAGGAGTCTTAATCTAATCAGATTTTTGACCCTCTCTGGGCACCTTGGGAGTTGGTTTAGTTGTGCCAGAAATGCCTCGGCTAAGTATCATGTAAAATCGAGATTATAATGTGGCAAAATATAAATAAAAGCATAAGTTGAAATTAATCACCCTACTACTAGATGGAGCCAACAAAGGGACATTTAACTGTAGATAGATATTCAAATGTCATTAATAAAATGTAGGTAAAAAATGACAGACCGACCTTTGCTAGCTTTGGTGCTGGAACACACTCGATCATAAACATGCAGTTCGCTCTGCAGCGAGTGGATCAGTTCTCTGCTCTCACTCAGCTGCTGCTGCAGCAGAGACGTCTCGTGCTGGAACCTGGTGAGGTGAAGTTTTATAATTCATAAAAGCAACACAAACACGACGAGAGAATCCGTGTGGTAAGCGACAGCAACCTGTTGGTTTTGTCCTGGTTGGCCTGTCGCTCCTGCCTCAGAGCGTGAATCTGCTGCCCCTGCTCCTGAGTGTGAGCCTGCAGACGCCGCAACTCCTCCTTCCACTGCTCGGCCTCCAGCTCGGCCTGCTTCAGGCGGGTTCTGGCTGCAAACACGGCCTCCCGCAGCTGCACCACCTCCTCATTTGTGCCTGAAGGCAAGAACACCCCGTAGCGTTACGGGAACAATTCATGAAATTAAAATGAATTGTGTTGTTTGGAAGCTTTTCAATGATGTGTACCCGTGCTGGCCTGCAAGCGAGACTGCAGGCTAAGATTTTCCTCTTTCAGGACCCTGATTTCACTAGAAAGCTGGGTGACTGTGTCAAGTCCCTGAATGTAGATGTTTGTTGGTGCTCCTGAAAAGACAAATATGATTAATCTCATTAAATTTAAAGAAAGAGATGCTCAGACGTATCCTGCTGATGCTTTACCGCCATCCCGCCCGGTGGAGGCCAGTTTAGCTTCCAGCTGCTGCCTGAGCCTCTCATTGGTCCTGATCGACTCCTCCAAGCGCTGACGGAGACATCTCACCTCTCGGAGGTGCTCCTCGATCAAATTCACTCCTGCAGACGAGCAGCACATCAGCTTTGTTTCTCCCTCCAGGGTGGCGAAGCCCAGGATACGGGGTTCACACCGCTTACGCTTTTTCAACATTTAGTCACAACACAACCAACATTTTTTGTCTGTGTAATTGAAATTACATGTGATAGACAAACAAAAATAAATAAATATTTGAAAAATTTGCCGTGAGTGTGTATGTGGAGCCCTCTAAATATTTACACCTTTCTCTACAGAGAGCCCAGCAAATCTTTCTTGGGGTTTATCTCTGCCATATTTACGTATCAAAAGAAGAATTCATGCTCATTCTGCAAACTCATTCTCTGTTGGATTTAATTTCAGACTTTGCATCCCCACAGCATGATGCTGCCATGACCGTGTCTTTCAGTGAGGAGGGTGTGTTCAGTTTTGGTGCGAACAGAGCACTCTCTTCTGTTGGTCGATCACCTAAAATGACTGAAAGCTCAGAGTCAGATTTACCAGGACGTGGGCTGGAGACCGTTTTGATGCCCTATTCAAAAGAAAAATTATTTTGCTAATGCAAATTACAGAACATTAACAGGTACTTCTATGAATAACTAATTATGAAATGATGATACCAGTTGATGATGGTAGGTTTAATACGTCCCTTGCCCAGTAACACCATGTTGTTCCTCCCAAAAATTACTATAGCGTCCTCATTTTCAAATACTTGAGTATTGTTTACATGAATTAAAATCCAAAGGTATTACTACAGCTTTCCTGATATGAGCAGGTGACTCTTATACAAAATACAATGTTTGCAAGATTCATTAAAAAAAATAAAAATCTGTGGAGCCACTCAAAAAAGTGTGGCCCTGGGCTACTGCTCCTGTAAGTTGTTTCTAAAGTCTAGCCCAGACCCAAAGTGCGTTAAAGTTCCTGGTTGTCAAGTAACAAAAAGTGAAAAAAGTTGTTTTTCCATACTATTGCCTCACCTGTTTGGCTGCTTGCTGTTTGGTTTCCAGAAAAGGTCTCAGTTGGCTGAACTAAGTTGTCCATGTCCCACAGAGGCTGTCCTCTCAAAAGACCTGAGTCAGATTTAACGGAGTGGCACTCAGGGATGCCACCTAGCTGGTAGTGTTGAAAGGCATGATGGGATAGCTGGTTGTAGCTCGAGAGGTCGTGCTGGTTATGAGGGCCAGGCGAAAGGCCAAACAGGGTCTTGTCCTGGGGAACGGGGAATCCTGTAATCAGACACACGTGGACAAGAAGAGAAGAGCGAGAAAGAGACAGAGTGAAAATGACCAAATCCAAAACATTTAACTCATGACACACTCTCTGTGGGCCCTCACCCCTGTTCTGCTCATGCATCTGTCTGTAGAGCATGTCCAGCTCTGGGCGAACAGCGGCAACAGACAGGGCCCTGGGCCGGGGGTCAGAAATGACTTCATAACCCCAGACGTCAGGGCCGGAGGACACAAAGAGGGAGGAGATGGGTGCACTGAAAGGGGCTGGTGGAGAATGACAGGAAATTAAACATGCCAAACACAAAAGAAGAATTTCTTTTATTTTTCTTTTGTGGTGACTCCCGTACCTCTACCTGCAGGAGTGTTCAGACCTACAGCGGCAGAGCAAAGCATGTTGGGACAGCTGTTGGAAGCCTTGAGGAGGCCACGAAGAGGTGGGAGAGATGGACGGACTAGGAGAGGGTGTATGGAAGATGAAGGGACAGAACGATGCGTATCGCAGGCAGAAAGAACAAGTCAGTTTAAGAGTTTAAGAGTACCGTCTGGTTGTGACACGTGGGCTTGCTGCCCGAGCCGCTGCTCCTCCGGAAACTCTGTGGCTGCCATGTCCGAGCACAGCTCCAAGTCTTCGTTGCTTTGGTACTCATCAGACACTAGGGAGGTCCTGTCTGATTGGTCGGTGGTCTCAGAGAGGGCGTGGCAGCTGGACGGAGTCTCAGGACGCTGGTGGAGTTTGGTGTGGAGTGACTCAATGAGTTTATCTTTCTGCTGTAGTTCCTTACTCAGCCTGCAAGAAAAAAATCAGGACTTATAGGCATTTACTGGTCATTCATGCAACTAAAGTATCTGGAATAACCAAGGAGAGCAGATTAACCTCTAGTCACCTTCAGCAACCATGTGGTTTCTTATTGTGTTACATGACAGCAACTTAACGGCGGGACACGAGAAAGGACTGTGCAAAGTTAATGAGCTAAAGCTGGTGACCTTACAGGAGGTCAGCAGATCACAGAGCTGTGAGTTATTCTTTATGGCTTTCTGACATAATATTGAAAAGTTGAAAAGGTTAAAATTATATAGCAGGGTGCACAAATCAAAGACCGGGTGTTATCAGTCCAAATAAAGAAGTTTTTGCTTGTTCTGAATAAAAAAATAGTCCTACCACTAATAAACATTAAAATATTTTTTTGTGTGTGTTGTCGTAATTTTTGTGAACGTTTTATGAATCCGTAAGTATTTTTGTTCAGTGTTGAGTCATCCAGCTCAGGTCAGTCTAAGTCCAGCAGCTGGTCTAAATGAACTTTTCCAGAAGAATGATCAAATATTCACCCTGAGTTCTGCCAAGATTTCACTGATGACAGAAAAAAGCTTGTGCTTCTTCTGGAAAATGCCTGAAGTTACACCAAATATAGTGGAGTGATGTTGTTTTTGCATGTGTAACTTTTACCCTTTTTGGATCAGAGAAAATCCACAGTAATTGAAAATTGTGCAACAAATTTATATCTTTAAACTTTACTGAAGTGGAAAAAAAGTGATGCAATTGCATCATTAAAACCACAAAATTCAACGTAGTTTTCCAGGTGATGATGAGTGGATACAAACTTCTGACAAGTGCTGTGCATGATCACACACACACACACACACACACACACACACGCACGCACGCACGCACGCACGCACACACGCACGCTCGCACGCACACACACACACACACACACACACAATAGGATTGAAATATGAAAATCAATTAAATGACGCACCTTAAGGCAAGCAGCTCATGGCCTGTTTTCTCACTATGGTTCTCGGTCCCCTCACCTATGATTAGGAATCAGGAAAGTTTGAAACTTCAAGAGATGAAAGTAAATATGGTTCTCCTGCTTGGATATCTGACAGAAAAGTTCTCCTTACGTCCACTTATCTTGGTGAGCACTCTCTGAGCCAGGGCGCTGTTTTGAGCCAGCTGCTCCCTGAAGCTCTGACCCATGTAGTAATCAACGTCGTTGGCCCGCAGGAGCTCTTCAAAAGCCTGAAGACATTTAGAGAGCGAATATGAAAACATAAACATGAAATCTTCTCTCTGTCCCGTGTTGTAGAAGACGGAAGAAATTTGGCGGAAACATAAGAAGCTGCAGCACCTTGGTAGTATCCCCCAGGTGTTGTGTCAGGATGTGGCAGACCCCCTGGCCCTCTCTCATCCTCTGCCTGAGGTGGGACAGCTCACGAGCCTGAGCCTGGATCAGAGAGTTATACTTCCTAAGGAGAGGAAGAGATGCCCGAAGGATTGAAGTGAACCGCTGTATGCATGGAGATAATAGTTTTCTGAGTCTTATGACTGAACTCATGAGCATCTGCTGATAAACTCTAGAGAAAAGAGAAAGTGCATCTGCCCAAGTGAATATGTTGTTCTCACTGTAAGAACTTTTCCCTACTTCAGTCTATGTCTTCTCACCCAGGCCAGGTGGCACATTTCCCCTCTTCTGGTTGACCTTTGCCCTCTGAAGCAGTGGTTTTCAGCTGAGCCTCAAGCGACGCGACTCGCTCCATGAGCTCCTGCAGGTCCCTGCTGTGCCTGGAGCTGGAGCGGACTCCCTGTGTGTCTGACATCCAGCCTTCATCTTCCTCCGCTGCACTGGGGCCCGCCGACCTCTCAAACGCCCAGTTGACCTAAAAGGTGGGCATCAAACGGAGCAGATAGTAGGGGGGGACCGCAAATATCATTCTGGGAAAGCTCCTTACGTCCACTTACGTCCTTTGGTCAGTCTGTGTTCTCAGTCCGAGCATCAAACCATTAGAATTAAGAGACTTCGCATCATTGAACTGTTTTAGAAAATCACTTAAAGAATAACTAATCAAAACTGCAGTCATGTTTTAAATGAACGTCTATGAATTACAAATGCTTAAATTGTTTTTTTTTTACTTGAGTGAAGTTGATTCCTCCCACCTTCTTCAAATTAAATAACATTGGTGTGAAATGTTTGTGCAGCAAATGTCTCCAAAGGTCATCAAAGGTCAACTAGCTCATCTACATTTACAAAATCAAATGAAATATGGTGTCAGTCAACTATGTTATGTTTGTGCAGCAAAAATGTTTCCTGTACAAATTTCTTTACGTTTCCAGAGGTCACCAAAGACCAAATCTGCTTCTCCTAACCCACATGAACAAAATCAAGCAAAATCCTGCAGGGTGATGTGTTGGTCACCTTGCGTGGCGTGCGCTCCAGGCTGGAGGCGTAGTCGCTGGTGGCGGACAGCGAGCGGACGCGCAGCTGCAGTCCACGGATCACCTTGTGGCAGCGGGTCAGCTGGGAGCGCAGATCCTTGATCAGATGCTGGAGAGATGCAGACTCGTCCCCCGTGTTGTAAACTCCTCTGTTCCCGCTACAGTTCCCGGCGTACCAGCTGTCATCCGCACCCTCACAGTCCTGAGGCTGGGACAGCGACGTGCACATCTCCAAGTCGTCAAACTCTGATCGGATCACAGAGGACGAGGCGTAATGAAGCCCGACAAGTCAGAAGGGGTTGAGAAAGAACATTTTGGTCTCAGAGAAGCCGGGTCTGTGTGGATCACCTGGACTGCTGGCGTCTTCTCTCTCGGCTTCGTTCTCACTGCGGCCGCAGGTCTCGTAGCCGAGATCCTGGAGATCCACCTGCACCTGCTTACTGGCCTGCTGCACGGACGTTTCTGCTGCAATAACACAGAAACAGACATAATTGTGTTTGTGTTTTTCAGCATAAGATCATCTTCCATGCAGGTGGTGTCACAGACGGACACCAGGGGGTGCTAGATCACCTGCCCTTCTCCCTCTGGATGAAACGTCCCGTTCTGAAAAAGTTCTTTTTACCAGTGTTGTGTGTGGCCTTTAATAAACCTCACACTATTAAGGCAGTTGGCATTTCCAAGTGCCACACAATGTGCCTTTTTTTTATACTTGCACACCTGCTCTGCAAAATGTGCGCGCTTGCCACTGTGCTTATGACAAACTCACTTAGCAGATCTCTGTAGTCCTTGAGCTGCTCGGCCTGAGCCTGGACAGTGGCTTCGGACACCATCAGCCTCTCTTTCAGCTCTCTGTTCTCCTGCAGGCTCAGGGTCAGGTCAGAGCGAAGACGAGCTGCCTGCTCCCGGAGACCCTCCTCTATATCCTGCCAAATTGCTCCCGCCTCACTGCTACTGCCGGTGGACTCCACCGTCTGCAACAGGACGGAGATTCAGCAACAGAACAGGTTCAGATATGCACCACTATGGACGACATTAATAGCTGGCTGTCTACAACAAACAATGGCCAAAAGTGACTGAAAATTTGGAAATTTATTCATAAACAATTTCTTAAAATGTAAAATGTCAAAGGTTAATTAATTTTATAGATAAAATGGGAGAAATACTTTCCTAATGAATTTATATCCTTTGAACTTTATTTCTTAAGTTTTTGGACCATAAAATTTTAATGCAAATGACTCGTATGTCATAGAAAAACACAATGTGGCACATTTCAGTGAAAAGGAAGGAAAATCATATTTTGTTGTGCTGAAACATGGTGGAGGCAGCATCATACTGTGGGAATATTTTACTAAAGGGTCAGGAAAGCAAATCAAAAACCTGAATAAAGACAACCTCCATCCAATCTGACTGAACTTGAACTCTTTCGAAAAGCAGAATTGGCCATAAATGTACACTGTAGACAACTAAATGGTTAAATACAAGCCTGACGGGGCAAGTTGCTTCTTGAGGAACAGACTCAGGAAAGTTGACTAAAAAAAATGCATGTCACACTTTTATGCTTTTTATTTGTTAAGAAAGTATAAAAGTGATGCATCTTTTCCCTCAGTTTTATGCAGGTTAGTGTTGGTCCTTTTATTTTATTACGATAAAATAAAAGGAAGTTAGTGACTTTAAAGTAGCAAGACTTAAAAAGGTTCACAGGGTGTGAAAACTTTTCCAATACACTGTGAATACAAACATATTTATTAGTGTCCTGAACCCCTGGAGAAAATAGGATTATGAGTTTTACTAGGTAGATAAAATCCCATTTGTGATTGTGTTGGATTACAAATTCAATAACAATTGCTGCTAAAGTAAATGTGAATAAAATTTTACCGTCTCAGCCTGTTTGGACTTCAGGTCCAGTGAGCTCGGCCTCATGCAGTGCCTCTTCCCCGACTCGATGCTCAGGCCGACACTAGAGGGACCTCGCTTCCCCGACACCACTGGAGATGATTCAAACTCTTCATCCTCCTCCTCAGCACTGCTCCTCTCCCTCTCCTCTGGTCGACTCAGTTTAATCTCTGCGTTCCTCCTCTGCCCTCCCGCTCTCGGACACCCCCGACTTTCTCTCAGAGCCTCATTCTCCTGCTGCAACCTCTGCAAGGCACTCCTACAACAAGTTAAAAAAAAAACAAAAAACACAAAGCCACCAGAGAAAAAGATGATGAATCCACACAGAGGAAGAGGAAAGTAAAATAAAAAAGTTTCAGGAAATCTGAGGAGATTCTGAAATGTGCACCTCATGTCAGATAAAGAGGCGTATCCATCCTCTTCCAGCTGCGACTGCACTTCTTCAAGCTGAACATCTAGAGTCCTCTTGGCTTCTTCAAGCTGCTTTAGGTGGTGTACCGTCTCCTCTACCAGTCGCCCGGACTCATCACCGGCTCTTTGAGGCTTCGCTGAGGCCTAACAAGACAGGAAAGCGTCCATTTTGTTGTCATCACAAACAGAAAAGGCAATTTTTTTTTTTCTGAAAGGAGTGAAAATGGGTTTTTACCTGAGTGGAGGTCAGGCTGTTATCCTCCTCCTCTATGCTGTCAGTGAATTCCTCGCTGCTGCCGTCTTCATCGTCTTCCTCCTCCTCTTCCTCTTCTGAGCTGAACTCTGGAAGCACAATAACCATGTAAGGACAACATCCACTTTCTCTGGTTCTGTTATGTAATTATAAGTTTTTCTTTCTGTTCTTTGTTTTGCTCCTGCACCACCACTCCATTCCACAGACCTATCGGCTCTAAACCACCTCACTGGAAGTCATGGGACTGAAGGGAAATGTTATGTCATGTTTTGTTAGCCTGCCAGAAAAACACACTCACTCTGAATGAGTGTGTGGATGTGCTTTTGAAACCAACTTTAGAACCAACACAGACTCATAGATTTGGACGTTTGAAGAACTCTGTGCTCGCTGTCACCACATTTAATGGCTTTGCTTACATTTTTACTGAAGCATTGTGGGTAATAATCCAAGAGTAAGAGAGGAACTGGAGAAGAGTTTTGCTTTGCAGGAAACAGAGGTTCAGTGGAAAGTGACTCAGCAGGAACTTTAAAGGGAAATAGATGCCTGCACTCGTTCCTACTGACAAAACAGACTCACAAGTCACGAAATGTCCAGGGAGAGTCATGTTTGTTTTTAGTTATTCAGAGAATTTTAGAGCAATTTATCAAATCACTTACTATCATAAAAAGTTTATTATTTCTTTATCTGTAAACAAGTGTAAGGAGAGTGTTTGTGTTGCTAACGACAGGGCAGCCAACTCTCAACAGTCACATAGGGTGTTTATTGGTTGAACAATGCGCTGTGTGCACTGACAAGTGCTGAATGTGGGGCTCTGTTGATGCTGTGGCTCCACAGACTCAGTGTATTTAGTTTATGCAAGTTTTTATAGCAAAGAAATCACTTCTATTATATTATCAAAGATTCTACAAAAATCAGGAATGACATTATGACTACCAGCCTAATAATACGTCACTCAGTCCAAGCATCAAAGTCTTTAATAATTATTAACTTAAAATAACCTTTTATTTCTTGCTGTAAGTTAGCTTTGTCATATTTCAAGCATACTAATTTATATGCACTAGAAACGAAATTAAAAAAATACTTTAGATTTTGTGTTTTTTGGACCACAGCCTTTGCTCCTCACTTACATCTGTGAAATTTTGATACCCCTGAATATGTTCTTTGGATTATTATTTTTGAATAGTCTACAGTCTGGGACCACACCACCAGAGCTGCAGTATTAGAGAGGATTTGACTCAGTTGTCAAACTCGATCACATCCTCCCCTTCCCTGTTTTTCCTGATTTGAGGGCAAAATATTAACTTGTTCCCTGTTGCATTCTAATCAAGAAATAACTAGTTGTTCTCAGTGGTCATAATGTTAGGCCTGATGTGTGTATATATCCCTTATTTGCATAATGCGAATATGAAACAGGGTGTTAAAATCAGAACGGCCATGCAAACAGGACAACCATGCCACAGTTTCATGCACCAGGAAGCAAAGAGATGGAGGGAAGTCTAATTCGGACAAGAACGTATTTTCATTTAGTGTTCATGGATCTCTCTTTTTTTTTTTTTTTTTTTACAAAAATAAAACAAAATTCAGAAAACCTGATTCAGTTGTAAGATTTCATAAAGAAAATCACTTCGAGGTTGGATCTAAGGAGGGGTAATCAAGGACCATTTTGTGGATTTATCTTTTGGCATGTAGCATTTTTATAACAACTTTCTAATTAAACAGAATAAAAATAAGTCAGTACCAGAGGTCCTTTTGACAAAAAACAGTACATTTATTTTTATTGCATTTCTGAAAAAAAAAAAAAAAAAAAAAAAAAGGTTGACATTTATTCCACCTCTGAGGCAAGATGAGGTTTCCTGGATTATGTCCTCTACCAATATTAATTTCTAACGGGCAGGCAACTTTTCACATCTGGATATTTCTTACTACAACACAGAACTGATAAGCACATGTTGCAAAATGATGCATTTATTAAAATAGCGACATTACTTTTCTATATGAAGCAGTACCTACCAGCTTATATTTCATAGATTTCATCTGTTTCGTGCATACCTGTTAGACTAAAATAAAAATAAAAAAAAAACTGGAGCGAAGCAGGTTTTACGTTACAGAGCGCTGGGGAAAAAAAAAAGCTGAAGCTTAAGGTTAACCCTTAAGAGTTGAAATCCTACGCCGTCTTTGTTAAACGCAGACACACAGATGACATAAAACAAACGATGGATGGTGAGACGTTTCACTGTAAGGCGCGAGATTGAGAGTCTCCACAGGACGAAACTTCACTGTGTAACAGCACGGCCAGTGAGACACGGCAATGCGGAGCAGGCAGTTATCAGAAACAATGAAAAACACATCCACACAATGATCACAGAATATATTATATATATATAGAGAGAGAGAGATAAAAACTGAGGTGCACATTTTTCGTTTCGGAGAGGTTAATGTGAACAGAGCTTGTTCTGTGAGTAGAGCTGGTGCTGACTGGGCAGAGCTGCCTCCAGGCTGAGGGTCAGACTCTCCTCCTCATGGTTCTCTCTTTATAAATTCAGACGTTTCTTTGACCCTCACACCTTAGAGGCAGCTCTGCCTCACTTTAAGACTTTCACTCTGAAGTGCTGAGCGTCAGGGAAGCGTTAGTGAGTGCCGACTGCAGCTGTGGAGGCTAGTCCACGCCATTCCCACCTCCAAACTCAGGCTGCCTTTTAGCTGCCCGCTCCAGTGCCAGGGCCATAATACGGGTCCTGGACAGAACCTCCTCCAGCTGCCCTCGAAGTGCCTGAACTGAGTCTAGTTCAGTGTGAAGGGTCTGGATCTTCTCTGTGCTGCTGTTGCTGCCAAAAAAATTAGAAAAGAAAAAAAAAATGCGTAAAATCCTAAAAGAAAACGTTTCGTATTTGCAGAAATAAAAGCATCCCTCTTCCCCACTTACCCATCACTTCTGCTAAGCTGGGACAGATTTTGGTACAGCCTCTTTTCTGTCTTCAGGGCGTCATTCAACTTGTTGTACTCAGACACCAGCTGCTCTAGCACACACTGGAGACCAGAAGTAGAAGTTAAAAATATACAGTGCTCTGCAAAAGTCTTTCCCCCCCCATTTTGTAATGTTACAACCACAAACGTAAATGCATTTTCTTCTGATTTCATGCAATACACAAACACAAAGTAGCTCATGATTATCTCTAATCCAGTCTCAAGTCTTTTGCAGCTTTTACAAGTTTTTTCTCTTCAGAATTTCTCGATATTTAGTTTCCATCAACTGCGTAATTGGAGTTCCATGCCGCATTTCTAAACTCGCGTATCATTTTCTTGTAGTTCAAAATACATGCACTTTGCATCTGACTTTGGCATAAACACCAATAAAATATATCAAATTCTGTGGTTATGTGAATAAAACTATGAATAAATCCACAGGGCATTGTGCAAAAGGATAAAAATGGAAAAATGATTTGTTTCCTCTAATTGACGCACTCTTACTTGCTGATGAGCTCCGTCTTTTGTTGCCGCATTCTGAATCTGCCGATGGGCCAGAGAGGTGCGCAGGTCAGAGATCTCTTTCTGCGTGAAGAGAATGACTCCGTGTAAAAATAATCGCAAACATGACTTTGGTGGAGCATCTTGGAGGTCAGACGAGGATACCTGAGCCTCCTTCTCCTTCTTCAACAGCAGCTGAATCTCGTCCCTCAGAGCCTTCACTTCGGCCTCCCTCTCCTCCTGCACAGCCTTCTCCTGTTCGCGAATCAGCTCCTGACACAAAGTGTACCGTGGCGTAAGATCAGGAATGTAGAAGACAAGGTGAGGGGAAAATCAAAGAGCGAAGGATCAGCAGGTACCTTAATAAAGGCTTCCTTCTCCTTGAGCAGGCTTCGTAGATGCTCCGCCTCTCCTCCCGTCTCCCTCTCTCTTTCTCGCCTCAGCTCGCTCAGCTCCTGCTGTGTCTGGGTCAGCTGCTTGCGAAGTTCCTGCTGCTCGTTCGTCCGCTCAGTGATCACCAAGGAGAGCCTGTACGAGTAATCCTGAAAGAAAGAGAGATTTTTCTTAAGATTTTTTTTTTAACTCTGATCTATCCATTTAGGTGCATTTTCTTTCCATCTGCACTGCAAACCTGGAGGTACTGGTCTTTAGAGCTGAGTGTGCTGAGCAGATCCAGGATCTGTGCTTGGTGTTCGTCGGTCTGCCTGGTGCGGTTGGACAGCAGCTCCTGGAACAGTTTCTCTTTAAGGGCCAGCCGAGCCTTCAGCTCCTCCACGACCCCAGTGGGGCTGGCCTGGACTCGGGCAACAAGGGCGGTTGTTAGATCCTGCACGTGTACACAAAACAGAAAGCAGCGTCGGCAAAAGTAAAACTGGTAGCACAGGTTTGGCCAACCAGCAGCACCTTTGGAGGCCCGTATGACAGAGGATGTGTCAGGTGTTACCTGCATCTCCTGGCTGCGCGCCTGCAGGGCCGCCTGCAGCTGGTGGATGATGGTGTCCTTCTCCCTCAAAGCCGTTTTCTCCTTTTCCTCGCTCTTCTGCTTCAGCCACTGCAGGTTCCTGTAGGCCTCTGCTGCCTGCTCCAGCTCCAGTTCCTTACTGCGCACCAGAGCATCCAAACTCTGGCGGAAGAGGAAAAACAAGCCCACACGGATTCATTCGCACAGATAGCAAGAAAAAGACATTTTAAAGAAAACAGCTCTGACATTCACTGAAGAGCGTACCGTGATGGTTTCCTCGTTGTTGGACAGGATGCAGCGGAGCCTCTCCAGGTCGCGCTCCTTCTCCCTGAGGGCGAGCTGCAGCGCCCTCACCTGGCCCTCACGCTCCTCCAGACAGCGGAACTTGTCATCGATAGAGCGCTGCGAGCAGAAAACCAATTACTTATTGGGTGCAACTCCAGAAAATTGTGCTTCTTTGGAATAAGAAACAAAAATAAACAAAAATAAATAAATAAAAAAGAAAAGTACTGAACACCCTTTAAATATTCTGATCTATAAGTTCCAACAGCCGACTGAAGCCAACTGTGTGAACGGTTCGCCCACGTTCAGCCGTGACGCTCATATTACAGGTCGTAAAGTTGACTCAAAAGGCTTTCTATGATATAAAAACTAATTGATATTTTTAAAAGGGGAAAAATGATTGTCTGGAGTAATATTTGCAATTTTCTTAGAGGGGTTTGTGTGGCTGCTTTACCTCCAGAGCGCGGTCTCGCTCCTTAATCCGCTCCCTCAGCTTCTCTAACAGAACATCTCTTGGCTTGGTGCTTTGTGTCGACTCCAACATGTCACAATACTCCTGAAAACAGCAACAGCAAAGATCAACACCCTCTCCGTGAAGCGTATGAAGATGAGCATCTGTGTCTTTGTGAATGCAAAGTGTGTGTGTGATCCTACCTGCAGCTGCTGCTCCTTGTCCTGCAGGGAGCGCTCGAGCTGTGCAATGATCCCGTCTTTCTCTTGCGTCACTGCCTTCTTCTCTGCCTCGCATTCCTTCAGAGCCGCCTCTTTGGTCTGAAGCTCGGCGCGAATCTTCTGCAGAGCACTGCGCAGGTCCTGCAGCGGGAATAGGAGCGATTACACATACGTGCTCCTCGTGTGTCCGGGTGAACTGCAAGTGAACAGCCGTGCTGACCTGGTTGTGTTTTTCTGTGACCTCCCTATGCTGCAGTTCCTCTTGTAGGTCAGAGCTGAGCCTGTCCTTGAACCTCAGCAGGTCGTCGCCTTGCCTTTGGCTCTGCCTTAGACTCCTCTGGCTGGCCTCCAGCTCCAGACCCAGAGAGAACAGAGAGCTCTGCACCCGGACCAGCTCACCCTGCAGCTGGCCAAGCGTCAGGGACTCGCTCAGCCCTGCAGGAGTCTTGAGAAAATATAAACGATCAGGCTTCACATCTTAACTATGAATACAGATGGATTCTGGGACGGGAGACGCGACATAAAACACGCTGCAGGTCTCACCTGGCTTTGAGCGAGCTGGTTACGATGGGCCAGTTCTTGCAGCTTGCACAGAGTGCTGTTCTGGCCTTCGATCAGATGGTACAGCTCCTGGGCCTTCAGAGAGACAAGGAAAACAGGAGTCAGCTCATTTAAAGAAAAAATGTTTCAGATTTCTACATCTGCAGACATGGACCTCGCTGTCTTTGGTGGTGATAGATTCTGTGAGGCCCTGAATGGTTCTTTCCTGACTCTGGGTCGCCTGTCGGAGCGAACGCAGCTCACACTCCATCTCATTCAGCTTCTCCTGCAGCTTCTAGGAATGGGAGAAAAAAAATATCAGACCTGCAGTGTGATTAAAATGTAGCTATTTTTAATGCGCCTCACCATGTTGTTGGCCTCGCTTTCCTGGATCTTTGCCAGCAGGGACTGGACCTGGAGCTGGGCCTTCTGCAGCTCGCTGACGCACTGACCAGCCGCACATTCGTACTGGTTGAGCTGACTCTGCTGCTCCTCAACGAGGCTCTGAAAAAGATTATAATAAACCTGATTTATTTGTAATTAACTCGTTGTTTTGTTTCATATTCATATAAAGTTTACAAAAAGAATAATCTCTACTTAAAGGTATACATTTTAACTTTTTGGGACATTACTGTGTCCCAAAAAGGCTAATCTCTTTTGTTTCGTAAAATATATGAAAAAAAAAAAATGCAGGTTGGGAATTCCTAGATTCAGTGTAACTTGGCAGGCTATTGGTAGGCGTTTGCAAAGCAGCTAATTTATTTTTCTTGGCACTTATTAGCTTAGCGGAGTTAAGGAAGACTGTATAAAATAGTTTCTGTGGAAGTGCATGGTTTGTTTGTTTGGTGTTTGAATGATTAAAATAGGTAGTTATGTACATTTTCAGAAATTTCAAGTATTCACAGATTTTAGTTATTTGTGGGAGGCTGTGGTCTCCAGGTCCCAAGAATACCAGGAGCCCAGTGTAATGCTAGCTGTGCTAATAACGCAAACCACTAATATAAGATGCTAAAGGCAATTCAAAATGTCAACTTCATTTTGTTTTTGGTTCGCAAATTCATGCCGAATTTACATCCTTTTGTATTATGCTTGATTGGACATCATTGCAAGCAGGAGAACGCTTTGCAAAAATATCCGCGATTGGATATCAGCCACTAACCTCTAACTGTTCATCTCTACAAGCTAATGGGCCACATGAGGCAGAGAAGATACTGGAGTGGTTTGTGAGCATGGTCATGCATGACTGCACTCAAAGTGTTTCAATAAAAGCATTATTACGTGATAATTTATACTTCTACCAACACCGAGGTTAGCATGTTGTGAGGTTTAGAATTTAACCTAATAGATAAGCAATGTTTACTTTTTCAAAAACAAACAAAAAAAAGACAAAGCCTTGAATTGTGTTGCTGCAGCAGCAAACCGGGGCAGAGATGAGCTGAGAAGGTCTGACATTGTGTGGATCACTTTGCCTCAAGGTCTCCAGAAAATAGGTCAACAGCGGAGCCAGTCTGTCTTTAAATGTCTCCCCTTATCTAACCTACTTCAGTCATCGGTCTGTACTTAAGAGAATGAATGCATCCCCCTCACAGAAGATTATTGACTGGAGTGAGCTGAGATTTGTTGTAGTTTTATCTGAGGAAAACGTGACGAACTGAACAGCCTCTTGTTAAAGTGCCGACATTAATATCTGCTAACATGGCATTGGATGCCAAAGTTGTGAACATTTTCAGTTCAAGCCATTTTTAAGAGCTAAGACTGGCTAAAAAGTCAGCTTTCATCTGCTGTGTAAATGCAGCAAACGTGCTGTGCAATGATATATCTTCTACAAAAAAATCTATTCGCAGAATCTCAGTTTAGAAAGTTCAGTCTATCTCTGTGAGATATTTAAGATCTATATGAAAAATGGTTGCACTTTCATTTACTGTTTCCTCTTTTGACAGACACAGTCATTAGGAAATCAGGCCATGCCATGTGCAACTGCCTACCTAAACCTCACTGCACTTGCAAAGTGTGGTATAACCACACACAGAAGCCTAAGCACATCACATTCACGCACACTCACACACAAACCACAGCTCACATCCTCTTGAGCTGAAGCTATTTGGAGAGGTTGTGGGTAGTGTAAGTAACTGACAGCTTGATTATGAAGCTCCTTAAACTAAAAAAAGAGAAGGGAGTAATTCTTCATGGACAGGGTGCGCAGTCAAACACTGAAGCCTGTTAGGTAGATTCACTCTGGGTGCTGCAGAGTAATAAAATAGTTCCTCTCAGCAGCAGCACCATTTTCTGTAAGGTCTAGTACCTGATGTGGAGGTGGGGGAGGATACTCCTTGTATAAATCTTTCAATAAATCCTCCATGTCAGCAAAGTTCAGGTCGTGATTGTCTTCCAAATTCAGCCTGACCAAAGGAGTCTCTAGCTCAGGAGTGGGTATGTGGTTGTCTCTCTCTCCATAAGGCATCCCAAGAAGAGGATCTGGGAATCGCAGCCGAGCCCCTCCATTCCTGGAGCTCCGGCGGATGAGGACGGGTAGTTTGCTTCCCTTGGTGTGCTGGACTGGGCGGTAGGTTGCGTAGCTTTGCAGCAAACAGAATGTCAGAGAAAGACTGGGCCGAGGTGAGGACAGCGTTGCTCCCATGTGCTCCTCAGACAGAGAGTCAGATATATGGTCATCTATTGCTGCTTCCCCAGAGGAGATCAGTGATCTGTCTCTCAGTGCTCCAGGTTGAGTGTTGTCTTCGGTCATCTCCAGGGATGCGACTGACGGGCTGGAGCTGCCTCGTCCAGCCAGAGTGCGATCACTGTCTGAAGTCCTGGAAATGTCCTGAGACCCAGGGACCAGGGTTCGAGATGACGGGGCCTCCTCTGAATCGTCCAAGTTCTTTCTCTCCACATCTCCATCTCCTCCAGTCACACTCCCACCAATGACGCTGGCTGAGTATCTGGTTGAAGGCCCGCAAGAGGTGCTTCTTGCCAGCTTTCTGGGCACTTTGCAGACCGCTTCATAGTCAGAGTCCGCCACCCGCCAGTAGGAACATCCTCGACACCTCCTTGGAGTGCTGGGTCGACAGTGGTGTGAGCCTGTACCGGTGGCCTCTGACCCTGGACCAGCAGAACAGGTAGGATGGTGATGATGGTGGCAGTCCAGCCCATCGTCAGCCCAGGACTCATACAAAGAGTAAACCAAATCCTCCTGGAGCAGGGCACAGTACTTTGCATGGGTTAGACCCGAGATATCCACCATCCCATCTCCAGAATCTTCTTTAGTGCCGGTGAACGTCACAGCACCATCCTCCGGATTAGTCCTCCGGTACAAACCGCCAATGCACTGCCTCAGTCGATGCTTCTCCTGCAACAGCCGCTGCAGCCTTTCGATGGACAGGGCCTCCACTCGGGCAATGACTGTGTCGAAGCGGTACATTCGGTCCAGCATGAAGGTGCACTTGGAGCAGGCAAACTCCCCTCTCCCATCCCGGGTCAGCTCTCGACCCAGGGCATGGGACAGCAGCACATGTAGGTTAAGTTTGGAGGCCGGGTGGAAGATCCATCGCCTCTGGTTACCGCAGAGCTCCCGGCCACATATTCTACACGTCTCCTTCATCTTGACATCAAGCATTCTCCTGGCTTTCCAATATGAAGTAGTGGGTTATATCAGACAGGAAACTCAAACATATGAGAGGATGGATCCTTAGATCAGTTTAGATCCCTTAAGGATGACAAAAGACACCTTAAATTAAGATCTGCGAGTCAACAAAAAGTAAAAATAAAAGTCCTAGTTTAGTCTTTTCAAGCTTGGATCCAATCAGGAAAGCATAAATAATTCCTGTAGACTTTCTTTGGCTGCACATGTAATTCCCGATGGGACAGCAAAGATTAGGATAAACGTAGAGGAATTGATTCTCAGATATCCATCAGTGCAGGATCCCGCAGGATGTGCAGGTGCAACGTGAATATGGCGCACGGAGAAAGAGGGCATGTCTCTTTAATTTAACCAGACTCGGTTTCTTTCTGTGTAGTGTCTCCCGGCTGTCAGTAAAGCGACGTTTTGTATTTCCCAGCAGCGCCTCTGCAGCAGCACCAGCACAGCTCGGCTGACACGGACAGGTTCATCCTGACCGGGGAGCGTGTGACGATCCGCCGGCCTCCACGCGGACGTGCCGCGGCGACACGCTGGTAAATGGGGCGATCCTCTGGCTCCTCCGATCCTTCCCTGCGTCTCTAAAGAAGTCAGTTTTTTTGTTTTGTTTTGTTTTTTTTCATTCCAGAGCTACTAACGACGGCTACACGTAGAGGCACCCAGCATAGAGGCGTAAAGAGCTGGAGATCCTGCGGGGAGATAACGCCGTGGCTTCCGAGGAGACGGACCTGCAGCGGCGGAGCGCACCATGCAGGAGGAGCGGGGGGTGGAGCAGCAGCCCGGTGCAGCGACGCTCCGACCTTCTCTGATAAATTATCACCGCAAATACCGCTTAGAATGGATTCTTAACTAATAACGCACCTTGATAAATCAAACCTACATTTCTGAATTACATGCATTTTGATGTTATTGCTTTAGAGAAAGGGTGACGCTCCCCCGTCGGGAGTCTGTTTTTCGCTCCTGCCGAGTTGACTAATATCAGTGCGCCTGAATACACAGGTGAAATGCTCAGTAGCCTGCAATGTGAAATCAAGTGACCCGAAGAGCTTCGGGAGACGCAATCACGACGCTTTTAGAGCCAGACCAAAACTGTACATGTGCAGGATCAAAAGTGAAACAGTTTAAAAATAAATAAGTTGTCAAATGATTGCAGATCGTTTAAATAAAACTGCAAAACAAGCCTGAAATAAATAATAATAATAATAAATTATATTTGTATTACCAGCGACGTTTCAATTAAAACCTTCTCTAATTATTTCAGCGAACTGATTGTGATACTTAAAGCTGGAAGGAAAAATCAATTCCCCATCCACTGCAACAGGAACAAGAGTGCCAGCTAGTGTCCAACAAACAATATCATAAAAAAATGTAAATGAATATATTCATAATCTAATAATTTTAATTTTTGTAACTCATTGCTTAAACTCAATAGATATGAAAATCCTGTAGAAATATTACAGTATTTTATATTCCAAGTGGTATAGTCCATCATGAAAGTCCTCAAACTGTAATTATGACCCGGTGAGTGACATTGACAGACAGTAATTTCACAATACTCAATAATTTATATTATATATATATAT
>CAEFZX010031961.1:0-14646 GCA_903066825.1 Alfaro cultratus
TGCAGTCGCGCTGGGCAGAGGGGGTGTGATCTGTGGTGTTGCCTTGTGTGGTGTTGTGTGTGTGTGGTGAGTGTGTGTGTGCTGTGTGTGTGTGTGTGTGTGTGTGTGTGTTAGCAGTGTGTGTGTGAGCAGTGTGTGTGTGAGCAGTGTGTGTGTGTGAGCAGTGTGTGTGAGCAGTGTGTGTGTGTGTGTGTGTGTGTGTTAGCAGTGTGTGTGTGTGTGTGTTAGCAGTGTGTGTGTGAGCAGTGTGTGTGTGTGTGTGTGTGTGAGCAGCTGCTTGTCTCCTGTTGTGTTTGTATTTTTCCTTCTCATTATTATCGGCCTGCAGACAAACAGCCTCCATAATTGCAGGTTTTCCATCTGAGCTCAGAGCTGCTGACGTCAGCAGAACCGCTCCGTGTCTGGGTCAGCACCAGACACAACGCGGGTCCACCGGTTAGGTTCTCCAGAACTTCCTCCATCCGGCCGGGTCACCTGGTTCCTCCTGGTTCTTCCTGCCCACTGTCGCCCAGAACTTGGTCAGGATGAGTCATCGATCCATCTGGAACCGGGTCTGGACTGTTCTGGATGAACAGATGGAGCTGATGGACTCGGACTGAGATCCCTGCTGGTTCTATAAGAACCAACATTAAAACACAGATCAGAACCGTGGACAGAAACGGGTTTCTGGACCTGAATCGATTCAACCAGATCAACCTAGAAATTTTCAAGTCATGACCAGAACCTTCATCATAAAGGTTGGATCAGAGATGGATCTGCTGACCCGGTTGAACCTCAGACCATCAGCAGAACAACCTGGACACAGAACCAGAGATCATGATTAATAACCATCAGATCAGAGGATGAAACCTCCAGCAAACCAAACATCTGCTGCTGCTGCAGGTCAAAGGTCAGAGGTCAGGGCTCCATCTGCAGGTCGGAACATCATGAGGCACCAAAACGTTTTGGTTCGACTCTTCAAGCTCCGATCCGATTGGACCAGAACAGGATGAGGAGTTAGTTCTACCTCATGTTCTGTCCTTATGGCTCCTCTGATATTTTCACAACTTTACTTAAATAAAATGTGAAACATTAATATTCAGATTAAACCAAAACCTGGAGAAAAACTCCTGATGTTTCAGTTTAATAAACCTACATGATCTCAGAGCTGATAACTGATCCATTCAACTTTTATATGGTGGTTTATGTCAGTAATGATAATATTTCTGACACATCTTCAGTCTGATCCCGTCTATAAAAAGCTGCTGGTTTCCTTCCTCTGTGGAGAGGAAGTGGAGACAGACGGTGAGTCAAACCCACTGACTGTGGGACGTTTTATTAGAGCCATGAACAGAAAACACCAACAAATATTCACCAAAACACCAGAAGCAGCAGATCAACAAGCCTTTCAGACGCTACCTGGTCGTCATGGCAACAAACTGATCCGGGCTGAAACAAGACGCAAAACACGACCTGAACGCGTGACTGGGGGATCTCACACACACACACACACACACACACACACACACGCACACACACACACACACGCACACACACACGCACACACACACGCACACACACACACCGAGACACAAGACACACACACAGTCCTGTGAGACGCTCAACGTACAAAAAGCTGTAGAAAACACTGATAGAAACCTAAACAGCGAAGGAATGTTCTGAATGTTCTGAATGTTCTGAATGTTCTTAATGTTCTAAATGTTCTGGATGTTCTGAATGTTCTTAATGTTCTGAATGTTCTGGATGTTCTGAATGTTCTGGACGTCGTTAACATTCAGCATCCAGTCGAGTCCAGAACCCAAAACTTGAACAAGTCTGGAAACTAAAACATGGATTCAGCAAAACGATGAATATTTACCAGAACAAACAGAAAACTTTACTTCATCAAAGTATTTATGTTATCAATACTTTATATATTTGTAACTAAAAATGATTATTGTAACAGTTATGAATCATAGTGTCAGTCAGATAAACACACTGATCTCCTTTATTTGGGTTCATTTGTGCCAAAAATAATAAATTGTGCTGTTTTAAACTGTTTTTAATCTTCTGGGTGTTTTATGACTGAAGATGTTTTAAATGAAAATGTAAAGATGAGTTTGTGTCACTTTTTCCTGCTAAAACAAACCATTAGCATTATGCTAGTTGAGTTAAATGCTAACATCTCAGATGAAATAAAACATGGTGTTCATTTTCATTCAATTATTCTGTTTGTGAACAAATTAAACCTTAATTAATGATCATGATTAAAATCAATCTGCTGGTTTTAACAGAGCTACACCATCACAGCTAGCGCTAACGGAGCTAATGCTAACAGAGCTAGCACTAACAGAGCTAATGCTAACAGAGCTAGCGCTAACAGAGCTAATGCTAACAGGGCTAACACTAACAGAGCTAGTGCTAACAGAGCTATTGCTAATGGAGCTAATGCTAACAGGGCTAACGCTAACAAAGCTAATGCTAACAGAGCTAATGCTAACAGGGCTAGCACTAACAGAGCTAATGCTAACAGAGCTAATGCTAACAGAGCTAATGCTAACAGGGCTAGCGCTAACAGGGCTAGTGCTGACAGAGCAAATGCTAACGGAGCTAATGCTAACAGAGCTAATGCTAACAGAGCTAGCGCTAACAGAGCTAATGCTAACGGAGCTAGCCTTCATATAAAACAGGAAGATGGCGTCAGTGTGCTTCACATCACAGAGAAACAGTTTCATGTTAGAGATATATTTATAAATGAAATACAGAAAAATATTATTTAGCTGTAAAGTGTAAATAATTATCTAATTTAATAGCTTGTTAGATTTGTTTACATTTGTCTTTATATATAATGTTCTACTGTTACTAATAAACAGATCTGAACGTCTTTTTGCTCTTGATTATTTGATCAAATGAATATTTTAGATAAACCATATTAACATGATTATGTAGGAAAGCTGTAAATGTTGAGAATTTCTTCAACTTTTCTGCGTTTCAATCATAACTGAATTCATATCAGTCATTGTGTTTATGTAAAGATGCTTAATTAGTTAAAATCATTAAATATTCACGTGATTTTCAGAAGGACTTTTAAATTAGAAATGTTTATTTTTTTCATTTCAGTGGGTTTTTATTAATCAGCTGTTATTAACAGATTACTGACAGGCTGGTTTTACCTGCGATCACAGAGTGAAGCATTGTGGGAAGTTGAGTCCTCAGTGATCAACGTTGTTCATTAATTCAATCAGTCAGATTTCAACAAAACCTCAAACGGAGAAAATTTCAGGAACGAGTCGGAAGAGACAGGAAGTCGTTTCTGATCAAGTTTTTCTGGAAAAATAATTTTTAATCTTAGAAATAAAATTTCTATTAAAAGAAAATGTTAAAAGATCTTCAAGGTCTAAATGGAGGATTTTCCCTCCGAGTTTCTGTTTTAAATTATTTATTATTTAAACACCACAGAGACGTTTATGCTGAACTTTAAACCAGATTAAATGTAGAAAAATAAAGATTTTAGTTTTGACTTAAATTTTTCTGAAAACAAAATGTTTCAGGATCAGCAGCTGAAACACAACAAACATAATTAATAAAAACATTCAGGATGTTTTTGTGACTGAAATGCAGCTTAGATGGAGGAAAACGCTCTTAATTTGAAAATAAACGAAGTGGGACCAGCTGGGACCCATCTGGTTGGAAATGGAGACATGAACGTTTATGGGTGAGGTGGTCCAGTCTGACGGACGCAGAGGTTCTGGTTCTGTGGTTCAGGCACAGTCAGGGTGACATCACTTCCTGCCGGCGTCAGTCGGACAGGAAGCTGTGTACGTAGATCTGCTGCTGGATCCAGGCGGTGAAGTGGGTCACGTTGCTGTACACGCCGGGCCCCAGAACCTTGCTGAAGCAGACGCTGCCCCAGGACGTCAGGCCGAAGAGCGTCCAGCGGAGACCCTCGTCTTCCTCGCACACCAGCGGGCCGCCGCTGTCGCCCTGAAACACACAGCCGGTTCTACAGACGGTTCTGACCCAGAACTGACCACACTGAGAGCGTCTGGTACCATGCAGGAGTCCACGGTTCCTGCCTCATAGCCGGCACAAAGCATCCTGGGAGTTATAGTCTTCATGTCGAAGTAGGACTGGCACTGCGCCATGGAGATGATCCGGACCTCGCCTTCCTGGAGCTTAAAGGGCACTGAGGACAAAAACACAGCGTGAGGCGTTCAGGTGCTCAGGACAAAACAGGAAACATCATTCTGCCTCTTTAACCTTCATCCTCTCCTGTTTGACTTTTAGCAAATCATCAGAGAAGCAGAAACGTTTCCTCTGCTGTTTCACTGCAACATGAGGATCTGATGAGAGGAAGGAGAAACTCCTTTAATGTCCTTCAATCCTTCACTGCTAAAAATGTTCTGTTTGCTTTTACTGTTTGTTAAAATAAAGTGATGTGGGAACATTAAACTGATCTGTATCTTCGGATGCTAAAGCTGCTCTCCTCCGTTTCCGGTCCAGTTTCAGTTCAGATCCAAACAATCAGAGAGAAATAATTAATCTGTCATGTTGGGATCTGATGAATCAGAAACGCTGCAACATGCAGCTAAACATGTTTATTATCACTTTATTAATGATGTTGTAATAAACACAACATCTCTAAAATGATTCATGTTGTTTACATCAACATGGCTCTAAAAATATTAATAGTCTAAATCTGATCACTAAAATTAAAACTAACATGGAAACTTGGAACAAGCTGCACTTGATATAATGTATGATAAATATAATAAATATGGCTCCTTTGATGAATTATTACTGGGCTGATATTGATCTGTAAAACCAATAAATTATTTTAAGATACAATAATAAGATAAAATATTTTCTTTAGAAAAGCAGCAGAGATCATCTCAACCAGCCGAAGTAGATCAACCTGACAGAAACATTTAAATCTAATAAATATATAAGTTTTATTGAAAAGTTTCATCTGGAGGGAAAAAATCTGGAGACATTTAGACCTGAGAAAACATAAAAGACAGAACGAAGTTTCCTTTGGGATTATCAGAAAACTGTTTAATAATGTTTATAATGTTTATAATGTTTATAATGTTTAATAATGTTAATAAATGTTTATAAATGTGATAAGATATGAACCCATTGGTCAGAAATAATAAAACTTATGATGGAGGAACTTGGACTGGGTTGGTTCTGATAACAGGCTGTGAGTCAGAGACGCCAAAGGAAAATGTATTAAATATAAAGTTAATAACAGAAACTCTGTCTAGACTTCAGAAATAGACTTGAGATGAAAACTGTTTTCCTCCTGCAGGCTTTGTGGAAACGTCCCATAATTCATAGCTAAAGATTAAACTACATGAAGCTCAGAGACTGAAACCTTTAGAGACTGAAACATTTAGAGATCGAAACATTTAGAGACCGAAACATTTAGAGACCGAAACATTTAGAGACTGAAACCTTTAGAGACTGAAACCTTTAGAGACTGAAACCTTTAGAGACTGAAACATTTAGAGATCGAAACATTTAGAGACTGAAACATTTAGAGACTAAAACATTTAGAGACTGAAACATTTAGAGACTGAAACGTTTAGAGACTGAAACATTTAGAGACCGAAACATTTAGAGACTGAAACCTTTAGAGACTGAAACATTTAGACTGAAACATTTAGAGACTGAAACATTTAGAGACTGAAACATTTAGAGACTGAAACATTTAGAGACTGAAACATTTAGAGACTAAAACATTTAGAGACTAAAACATTTAGAGACCGAAACATTTTGCAGCTCAGTGTTACTGTAGGACTCAGCGTCAAACTGGTCCTCTAGTTTGTGTTCATATTATTATCATGTGGTTTATATAAAACATGAACTTGAGGCTGATTGAAAATGAGAATCTACCTGGAGACAAAGGTCAGAACTGAGGTCATGAAGGTCATGAGGGTCAACGGGTCAACAGGTTGGTTCGGGTTGGTTTGGGTCGGTTGGGGTCGGTTCGGGTCGGTTTGGGTCGGTTCGGGTCGGTTCGGGTCGGTTGGGGTCGGTTTGGGTCGGTTCACTTTGTGACTGAAGAAACTCCAGGTTTAATTATTAATTCATAAATCTGCTCATGTTTTCACTACTTTTGTTTTTGTTAAATTCTCATCTAAATATTCAGTTAATTCAGTTAAAACTGTTTCTGATAATAATTAAATGTTTTAAAGATTAAATATTTATTTATCTGTAAACCAATAAAATGTATAATTTATAAGATCCTCAACATTCTTCATTTAATATTTTATTTGTGTTAAATTGTTACTTTATTCTCCTAACATAACTTATTACTACTTCATTGTTGTATTACTTTTCTAAATATCATAACTTTATTTCCATATTTTGACGTTATTCTGGTATTATACTTAATATTTTGTATTACTTTATTATTGTAATACTATGAATATTTTATAATATTCCTTTATTCTTTACTGATAATTTACTTTATTCATAATTAAACCAAAATAATCGTGTCGTCCTAAAACTCTGTCATAGTTTATGTCATTAATACATAAAGTATGAAAACGTCATGACATCATCGATTTACTGCCGTGTGATTGGCTGAAGCCTGACGGAGCGTCTAGTGAGAATATCTACGTACATCTGTGTAGATCTAATCTGTATGTATCTGTGGTTCTGTGGTTGTTCTGGTCCGGGTCTGATGACCTCATCGCCATGGCGACCAGCCTCTACTCACTCCGGTTGCCCATGTGACCCCAGCCGGTGATGTAGCAGTAGGAGTCCGGGGTCGGCAGCTGACCCGGTTGGGGCAGACACACCGGCCTGACGTGGGCCGTCTCCTCCACCTGTAAGGAGCCAGAACCGGTCAGAACCGGTCTCGGTTTGGGTCGGAGTGGTTCTGGAGGTTCTGACCTCAGAGTCCAGCTGCACCACGCTGATGTCGTAGTCCACCACCGCCCGGTTGTAGCGCGGGTGGACGACGATGGAGCGGACGCTGCGGGTCTGACTGTGGGCGCCGGGGTGGTCCAGGTTGGTCAGGCCCAGAACCACCTTCCACAGCTCTGCGTTCTCCCTCCTGGTGGACAGAACCGGGTCCAGATGAGCCGGGAGCAGAAACCAGGACCAGACACACGGAGCCGACCTCTCACCCCTCGAAGCAGTGAGCCACCGTCAGAGCCCACCGCCGGGCGATGAGGACGCAGCCGCAGACGTGTCCGCTCTGACCGCTCTGCAGAGAGCACTGCCAGGGCCACGCCCCACGCCTTGACACCCGGCCGCCCAGGATCCGTTTCTTCCTGTGAGGTCGGAGGGCCAGCGCTGGACGCAGACCGCACTCTGAGGGTCACAGAAGGTCAACGTCAGGATGAGCCGCAGCTCAGGATCGTCCTGCAGGAGGCGAATTACCTGCTCTGGAGCAGCGGAGAGAAACTCTCCTCCTGGAGTGGCAGGCGTGGCTGGAGGAGACGAGACCATCACAAACACCAACACAGGTTAGATGGGTCAGAGTTAAACATCACTTTACTGAAGAACAGCAGAGGAAACCAGTCTGGACCAGTCAAAGGCTGATTCTAGAGCCACATAAACCAGACTCAACGTAGAGATTGGACTGATGACAAAAGTTACAGCAGGTTTCAGAATCAAGCAGCTGAAAGCTCAGCAGTTTACTGCAGTTTGTTCCAGATTACAGGAGGATCAATAATCCTGGAGATGATAGAAGACCGGCTTTAGAACCGTCTTTATGTGGCTCTGGAGGCTCAGGTCAGAGGTCAGAGGTCATCACTGCGCCCAGATTTTGATCTCTAGATTCTAGCTGTAATAACTGAACCTGCATGCTGACTGTAGATCTACAACTCTAGATCGTTCCTCTTTCGGCCCAAAGATAAAAACTTCAGCATCTGTTCAGTGATTGGATGGGGTCAAAGGTCACCATCATAATGCAGAGCTGTGATTAAACTTATTTCTTGTTAAAATCTAAATTAAACAGAAGGAGAACCAGAACTGAACTAATCAGATCTGATTTGACTGATAGTCGGTTTTCTGTTTTCATAGAAATATGAATAAAATCCACACAGAACCAGAGGATTTATAACATGACTGGATCCCGGACAAGCCCCCAATATTCGTATCTTTGTTGTGTTTTATAGAAACTGGGGGCTTGTCCGGGATAACTTGACTCTAAAAAACAAGACATTAGAGACAGAATTAGTTTCTTGTTTGATTTTTATGGATTAAATGGACGGTTTGCTGTAGTGAAAAGAATAAATCAGTTTATAACCAACCAGGACCCATTTGGGCCTTTAGTCGGTTCCTTCACGTCTCAATAACTCCACAATAAAGTGACAGATCTTCACTGTGGGATAAACCGAAGTATTCATCAGTGGTACCTTCTCTTCTCCAGTCGGGCCTGCAGAGCAGAACCGTTTCTGAGGTTCCACTCTGGATGGACGTGTAACCAACGGCGACGGCCCGGTACCCCAGGCTGGTCCGGTACCATGGACACCGAGGAGACGGCCCTGAGGAGGAGCTCCGTACAGTTACTCTGCTTCAGACGGATGAATGAACTGGAAGCGAGGGAGCCACTGGTCTGACTGGTCTGTTACTAACCTTACCCTAGTCCCAGCTGGGTGCAGGTCAGTCTGCTCAGGTCCGGGGTCCACTCGTCGGCACAGACCTGATACTCTGCTGCCGTCTTAAACACGGTCAGAACAGAACCGGACCGATCCGACAGAGAGACTGCAGAGACCAAGATCAACACAGGATCCATCAGCTAACAGCCGTTCACTACAACAGCGCCCCCTGCAGCCATTAAAAACAACCTCTTTCACTGTATACTTTATCCACTGATCTATTATGAACCGACTTTAATCATCTGAATAAAGACGTGACGGTACCACAGGTCCACTCATCGGAGCTGTCAGAGCAATGCTTCTTCCCGTCACACCACAGCGTCCGATGGACACACTGGTGGTTGTTACAGGCCAGTTCGTTGTCCCTGCAGGCAGCTGCAGCGAAACAAGTTAGTCACATCCAAAACAACAAGTTAATCTATAAACATCCAAAACAACAAGTTAATCTATAAACATCCATAAACAACAAGTTAATCTATAAACATCCATAAACAAGTTATTCCTTAAACTCAGCTCTACCTGCACCAATATGAAGAGATACTTCACTAAAGGTCAGAGGTCACCACATTCTGCTAATCCGCTAGTAGCTAAGCTAATCTTCTCTTAGCATTTTACTGACTGATACATTTAGCGCACTTAGCTTCTCTCAAATTCATTTTCTGGATAAATTTTGAAGTTGATAAACTTTCAGTGAAATAAAATTTGACGTCTGTGTTGAAGTTTTGGTTTTCGACTTCTTCCTCAAGTATTCATACGTTTATATTCATGCTCTTATTTTGAAGGGGATAAACTGTTTACTCAGCAGGTCCTTTTCCTTTTCTTATGTTAATTTTTTTAGGAAACTTTATTAAGCAAATAGAAAGTATACAACAAACAGAAGTTATACAGAATAATCCCTCATCCAGCGTCTACAACCAGGCTGTTAAATGACTTCACGCCAAAATGTACGTCTGAATTGTTCTGAGAGTTTTCTCACCTGGTGACATATAGTGAGCATCAACATGGTTGACTATAATGCTATACAATTAGCTTCTGCTAAAAACCATGTTAGGAAAGAACCGTAGCTTTAGCTGCCACTAAGTACTGTGTTGGTTTAGCATTTAATTCTGCTAAACACAATACAGAGCAGCTTAGTGCTTAGTGTTTAAGGCTCAGTGCACCTAACTGAAAGTTCAAAGGTCACATGAGTGTATGAAGTGGAAACAGTCTCACAGCAGTTGGCTTCGTCCACCTGCAGGGGGCAGTCTGGGAAGCCGTCACAGATCATGGTGGGCTTGATGCAGAGCGTGCTGCCGGGACACTCCCACAGAGCGCGCTCAGTGCAGCCTGGGGCAGAGACAGCAGCAGGTCAGACAGGAGGACAGGAGGACAGCAGGACAGATTCTGGACTCTGTCCCACCACAGTTGTCCTCGTCGCTGTGGTCGTCACAGTCCAGGTGTCCGTCGCAGCGCTTGGTCGCCAGGACGCAGCGGCCGGACCGGCACTTGAAGTGGCTGGGGGAGCACTCTGTAACCATGGCAACGCAGCAGCATCAAGGTTTCAGAGTTAGAAGAGACGTTAACATCATCAGGACGAACCGTACCGTCGACTCCGTCCTCCGGCAGCAGGCAGGTGGAGTTTCCTCCATCCTCTGGGAACTGGCTGCAGTCGGAGTCCTCAGGCCACTGCAGACCCACAATGCCGAGCACCGACTCACATTTCTCCTTGGCGTTGAGGCACAGCGACCTGCAGGACGGAGGACAGGGGGACTCAGCTGCAGTCGCCGCTGACCGGGTAGCACCGGACGCAGCCACTGACCTGCAGGGGGGAACCTTCTGCAGGCTGAGCGGGTCGCACTTAGGGACCAGCAGGGTGCAGGCGTAGAACATGAGGTACTGGTAGCAGCCCGTCTGGACCAGCGCCGGGAACAGGGACGACTCCCAGGACACGGAGCTCTCTCTCTGGGACAGGTGGCCCAGGAAGTTGGGGAAGCTGGTCTGGTTGTAGGGCAGGTTCATGCACAGCTCCAGGGTGATGGGCTCACAGCGCGCTGCAGGCCAGAGAGACGTCAGGACCAGAACCACCACCAGGGGGAAACATGTTACCCAGTCAGACCAATAGGGGGCTCCACCAGCTGCTATCTGAACTGTAAACCAGGGAGTTTTACTCTCCAACATCTTCATGTTTCCCTCAGCTGGTCTGGACCTGACGGAGGTGACGACCGTTTCTCTCTCTACTTACAGCAGTTGTTGCTCCGGGGATCACAGGCGACGGTACCGGCTCCACACGCTGGACAGGAGGAGGAACTACAGCCAGGCTGACCAGGGAGGCAGCCGCCCGGGTCTGGAGGAGACAACAGCAGAGGAACCATCAGGAAGGGAACCATCAGCAGGGGAACCATCAGCAGGGGAACCATCAGCAGGGGAACCATCAGCAGGGGAACCATCAGGAGGGGAACCATCAGCAGGGGAACCATCAGCAGGGGAACCATGAGCAGGGGAACCATCAGCAGGGGAACCATCAGGAGGGGAACCATCAGCAGGGGAACCATCAGCAGGGGCACCATCAGGAAGGGAACCATGAGCAGGGGAACCATTAGGAGGGGAACCATCAGGAAGGGAACCATGAGCAGGGGAACCATCAGGAAGGGAACCATGAGCAGGGGAACCATCAGCAGCATAGTGAATGTAACTCTAGTGTAAAATGTTCTGAATGGTCAAAATGATTGGCAAATGGCTACAGAAGTTCAGTCTGTTTATATTATTAACAGTTGCTACGGTCATCAGGTCAGATTTCAAACTTATGTTTAAAATAAAAACATGGAATAAACAAAATGTGTCTGATTGGTGCTGAATGCAGAGCGATATTCAGTCGCTCCAGAATATTATTACATTTATATTATATATTCTTTATATTACCATTATTTTTGTGATTGTCTTATAAATCAAACTCATAAATCTTCAGAAATATTTACAAGGAATTTAGTGATAATTTTGCTTTGCATGTTTTACACATGGATCACAGATGATAACTTGACATCAAGGCTGAGTCAACAGTGGAGTAAAAGTAAGAAACACTGCCACCTGCAGGTGGGAGTTAGCATCACTTGACCCAATGATTTTCACCAGTTTTGCAGAACACTTGGATATTCCTAACGTCCTTCAGCCTACTTCCTGCTGTCAGACAGGTTCTATTTAAGGGACTTTATGAGTTTTTATATATCTGGGTGGGACTGGTGGAGCTCAATCAGGACCAGGAGGCCGTATGGGGGAAAGTTAGGACAACTCCAAGGCCCCTGACCAACAGGGGGCCCTCCACAATGTATTTTATTTTTTGTTCATAGAACTTAAAAAAAAATGGGGCTCTGTTAATTACAAAATTAATTACATTGAGTTTTCTGAAGTTGTTTTTCTCAGTAAAAGACCTAAAAACACATATTTGCCCTGAACCTCCTGGATCTGCATGAAATGGTTCCTTCCTGTTTGATGGTGTTCAGCAGCAAGGCAAGAGTGTCAATTTGTAACCCAGAGTTTCTCTGAGAGGAGGGCAGACTATGAGATTATCAACCATTCAGCATATTGTGACGCTGCAGCTGCCTGGGGGCCCAATTTAATTTTTTGTCACGGGGCCCAGGAATCCTGGCAGCGGCCCTGGATCAGGACATTAATTATTCAAGATTTAAAAAGAATCATTTACGTTCATCAGCCTGGTTTGGGCCAGATCTTCTCTAATAGGTCTAAATCTATCAGGCAAAGCATAAAGGTTGAGTCTTTATTTCTCATGTTTGAACAGAGATGAGTGAAATGGAGAGAGGTCTCACTCTGCTCCCGGCTGCAGAGCTCTTCGTCGCTGCCGTCCTTGCAGTCGTCCTCGCCGTCGCAGCGGAAAGCCGAGGGAACGCACTGACCGCTCCTGCACTCCAGCAGGCCCTGGCTCCTACAGGCTGCCGACACAAACAGAACCAGAACCGGGTTTCTGCCGGGTGGAACCCAAACGCCCCGACCCAGAACTCATGTTTGTGACAGGAACTCACAGCAGTTGGTCTCATCACTTTTGTCCAGGCAGTCGTGGTCTCCGTCGCAGATCCAGTCCCTGGAGATGCAGCGTCCGTCCCCACAGCGGTGCTGCTGGGACAGGTCACACACTGAAACACACACACACAAACACACACACACCAGTTACCACCAGGATCCAGGTGGTAACCAGTAGACTGTTTTCTCCTGCTGCTATCCCCCCCCGGCCTCCAGGTGACAGTCTGTCTGCTGTCTCCTCTCTGTTTCCAGGTTGGTTCAGGTTAAAGGTTAAAGGTTAAAGGTTTCCTCACCACAGTTCAGTTCGTCGCTCAGATCTCCACAGTCGTCATAACCGTCGCAGACCAGAACCGGACTCAGGCAGCGGCCCGTGTTGCACCGAAACTCTTCCTCAGGACATTCTGCAACAGAGAAAGACCATCGTCATCCTCACAGTCTGACCCGATCCAGGTTCCCCACATCGGTTCAGATCATTGATCCTCCACCTCGGCTCCGTTCAGCGGCCGACGGACCAGAAATTCCTGCAGCATGAAGGTAGGGGTCAGGGAGAGGTCGGGAGAGGCGTTCCCACGGCAACATGCTGATGTCACACACACAGGAAGCCCCACCCTGCTGTCAGCCAATCAATTACCAGCACACACATCACCATGGCAACGGGCTGAAAACATCCCGTGCTATTTAAACAAGAGACAATCAGTGTGTGTGTGTGTTGGTGTGTGTGTGTGAGCTCACCGCAGTGTGTGTGTGTGTGTGTGTGTGTGTGTGTGTGTGTGTGTGTGTGTGTGTGTGTGTGAGCTCACCGCAGTGTGTCTCGTCGCTCCAGTCGTCACAGTCGTTGTAACCGTTGCACACCAGTTTCTGAGGGACACAAATTCCAGTCGCACACAGGAAGTTGTCCTTCCCGCCGCACACAGCTGCCGACCAATCAGAGAGCAGACAGAAGGTGATGTCATGGTACCATGTGATGGTTTACCTGCAGCAGGTGTGTGGTTGTGACTCACAGGGTTTTCCTTTGACCTGACGGGGTGAGAAACAGGCAGGAGGCGTGAGGCCGCTGGTTGCCATGGGCGACGACGATGACGAAGGTGATGAAGGTGATGACGACGAAGGTGATGAAGGTGACGAGGCGTTCTTGTTGAACTGGGAGCATCGCAGGAATTCAGGCCAGGAGGCGTTAAACATCTGCAGGACGGGTTCACAGCCTTCCCTGGCCGCCTCACAGAACGACGCGCAGGGCAGAACCACCTTCCTGCAGGAGCACAACGGGTCAGAACCCAGACAGAATCAACCTGATAGGACCTGGAGGGAACCGAACCGACGGAACCTGGAGGGAACCGAACCGAGATCTCTTGTGGTCCATATGGACGTAGTTTAGCCAAAGTTTCATTTGGACTCTAAATCTAACCTGACCTAAATCGATCTGTCATTCGCTGATGATGCTCTCATGTTTACCTGCTAGAAGCTTTTAAATCTAAAGTTTTCACATCCAGCAGCTCGTCGTCTTTGTGGATCAGTTTGACCAACAGTTGGATCGTCCCGGTATTTTACTGAAGGCTGAAGTAAAACGAGTTGGAGACGTTTCTGGAGACAGAACCTGGATCAGATGGAGTCACTGCATCATCCATGTCCTCCACAGTGACGCCATCTTTAAACCACTGCTGAACAGGAAGTGTGACCTCATTTCCACCGAACCTCGTGGTCCGGAGTCTTCAGGACGGGTCCGGAGTCTTCAGGACGGGTCCGGCGTCTTCAGGACGGTTCCGGAGTCTTCAGGACGGGCCCACCAGCAGCTGGACTTCACTGGACATTAGTGAGGTCAAACCCAAATGGCTGAAGTCACAGTGGGGCAGTGAAGTGAAGCTCTAATGCGTCTCCAGACATTTTCTGTCCTCCAATCAATAATCAATGTTGTACAGAACCAGCAGCTCCGCCCTAACCGGACCTTACTGTTGTTCTGGAGCTAGAACTGAAGGACCCAGGAACGGGTCGGCTGTTCAGTGGAATCAGATAAACAGCATACTGACCCGAACCGACCCGA
>CAEFZX010031962.1:0-41318 GCA_903066825.1 Alfaro cultratus
TTTTACACTTTTTTGTTTAGTACATATTTCCACATGTGTTAATTCATAGTTTTGATGCCTTCAGTGTGAATCTACAATGTCAATAGTCATGAAAATAAAGGAAACTCATTGAATGAGAAGGTGTGTCCAAACTTTTGGTCTGTACTGTACATTAAAACAAGCATTCATCATTTTCCAGGCACTTGTCATCCTGGAAAATGATAACCGCCTTTATCTTCTCAAACCAACCACTTCCAAGAAATAGGACGTTTCATTAAATAAGAAACTCTTACATTGATAAATGTGTTCAGACTCACTTTTCTGCTATTTGTTGAGAAAACTAATGATTTATTTTGCATATAGTGAAGGAGGATGGTAAATAGCAAATAATCGGTCTGTTTTGAGACATCATCAAGAAATAATAGCTGCTTGTACAGTGCCACAGGCATTAAGGTTTTATCTGACCTTTTTTTCCCCTGTCCACTGTCAGCGACGCACTAACAACATGAGGACAAGGTGTGGTCCAGTTCTCAGATAAAGCCTCTATTATGGCCACTGGGGATATCACATGTGGTCAGAATCAGTCAATGTTGACTCACTATCAGCTCCAGACACCTGCGTCATGAATTTCCAGCTCCGTCAGTCATGTGTTCATCTAGAGAGGGAGAAGTAAACAAAGCCGAGTGCAAAGAGGAAGGATACATCAGAATAAAACAGGCACACCTGTCCAATGTTTTCCCCCAACTGTGAGCACTGTCTCTTTTTTTGTTGTTTTTTTTCCCCAGCAACTCTTGGCAGAAACATGGTGAACAGTACTGAAGCTCCTCCGCCTCCCCGTTTCTCTGTGGTTTGGAGATGTCACGTCTGGCTGGGTCTGAAGTGCTTCTGTGTGGATATGATGGTTATTCTTCTCCACACACACACACACACACACACACACACACACACGGACAGGTTTCATCCTGTCCGAAGCTGCAGACTCTGCACTGTGTGGTTTGAATCTGCTTCTGGTCAGTTTGATCTGGATCTCTCTGCTTGCTGCACTGATTGTTCTACCTGCCACGTAATGAGCAGTGTGTGCATGAAGCATTCATTTCAGAAGAGATCTGTTGGTGTCTAAATAAACACTGTGCAACGTGTGTCCTATCTTTTCCTGCAAAAATAGGATTTAGTTGTTCTTGTTGTGATCACCATGTGAGATCAAATCTTTGTTTTATACTGTTTTTAAATTCAAATTGCTCTTAATTTGTCCATTTTTAAAACCAGATTATTGCAAAAATTATTCATAAATTCGGTTAGGCAAGTGTAAACGTAAGTGTGTGTCTCAGGACTTTTCCAACACACCAAGACAAAGGGGCACATAACTGTGAAAAAACGTTCGAAAAAGATGCAATGTTTTCAACAGTATTTTGCTAACAAAAAGCTTAAAAAAGGGTGATGAGGATGTGTGGTCAGCCCCTTTTGTCTGATACACCTAAATAAAATCCAGTGTTGCTAATTGCCCACAGCAGCCACCAAAGTTAAGATGTGGACATTTTTCATAAAGCTTTGACCCACATGAGCAACAGATATTATCAGATCATTTTTGTATATCAGCCAAAATGAAAACTGTACCATGAAAGAAAAGCTTCAGGACTCTTGTCTTTTTGCAACATATGAAAGTATATATAATAAAACCCTGCAACCTTTGGTTCAGAGATATTCCTTTTACAGATAACATAGATCATTTTCTCCTTTGCAGAGCAGATTGAAAACACAACTGCAAACTTTATCTGCATCCTAGTCCAACATTCGACATTTTTCTTCATGTCCTTTCAAAATATGTTGGGTTCACCTTCATATCTGGAGTGAAAACGCTTTAATTGGCTATTTTGTGATGGATTATGAAAATCATTCGTTTATTTTAATTAGGTTGAAACTTTAAGAAGATCTGTTAATTAATATGCGTGATGCTATACAACTGCAGAACTTTACTTGAATTTCAGAGCAAAGACCAAATAAGTCGCCATTTTAAACTGCATTTAGCATCTTTTAATTAGAGCACAGCACATTTTTCATTATTAACATACTTTCTGCTTGGTCCTTCTCTTTACAAAGCATACAATTGTTCTTGCTAATAAAAAGAACCCACTTTTATTCCTTAAAACAGTAATTCATACCAAAAGTAGTGAGATTTTTCAGTAAACATTGAATGAAATTGGTTTCCCTTTTCATATTCAGTTGGTCTTAACAGACCTTTTATGTTTAATGTTTTAGTCAGTCATGTGTTCATTCCGGCTCATCTCTAAACCTGGAAGTCATGAGGATGCAGAGGACGTCGAGCTGGTGTTTCCAGGTGCAATGACCTGGTGCAATCCTCAGGTGAAGATGAAACAACTCAGTGAAGGACATCAGATCAGATCATCACGAACAGCTTAGTCACATTTTCCTATGCGAGTGGAATAAATGGGAAAGACAACAGCCATGTTGTTTATGTGCGTGACTGTGCATTTAGTGACATTGGCTCAGTAATGGAAAAATAGGGAAACACTTTGTCTATTCAGCTTTGTTAATAGAACAAACACTGGGTGTGTGTTATTAGAGCTACTGGCAGAAATTACTCAACTCCAGTTCATGCTGACACATGAGCGCAGGTCGCTCACCGGAGGAATCAGGAAATATATATATTTTCTGCCCTTTTTGTTGCAGCGTCTTCTCTGCATGCTTAAGGGAAGCTTAGCGCAATGAAAACAGTGTTGAGAAACAGTCAGACAGCCGTGTACTTCCACTGCCTCACCAGCTTAAAATGAATAGCTTGAGTTTATACCTCTGCACCACAAAGCAAGGTCTACCACCCAGAAGGTCGCTGCATAGTCATCTGGAAGAAAACTCACAACCCCTGTTTACGAAGCTGCAGCTGGAACGTTTTATTTGGGCATTTTGCTTGAACAACATTATGCTGTCACCTAATATGGGGGCATCAATAGTTAGAATTTTATTTGACATGTTTACAGTTACACTGGATAAACCTCAAAAAGCTTCTTTTAAGATGAAATAAAGAGCCTTACATTTTAATTTAATTCTAGATTTCTGTCCTGAATCCCATCGAGTATCACTGAAATAAAACAAGTTAGTTTCCTGAAAACTGATAAAGCTGACAAACATTTAATTTGTTTTGCTGCATTTTTCTTTTCTTTATATTCTTTCATGGCTCTGGGTGTACACAAGCTGCTCTTGTAAGAGAATACCTATCAGTTTTTTGTGAGAAAATATGCTGTGAACAGAGTAATAAATGTCTTTTTCTTCGCTGGATACTGTTTATCTTGGAGCTTTAAGATTTACAACATGTTTGAAAGGTTTTACACATCATTGCATATTACACCAACAGCTTATATGAACGTCCTTTGCCATTCATAGACTCCGTCATTGGAATATTTTTATTTATAAGGCCATACTAGGACTTCTTCCATTGAAATTGTTGGCCTATACAAACAAAAAGTCCTCTGGAAGATATTCTCTTTGTCTTATTTTTGGTCTTATTTTTATTTTTGGTGCCTTAAATTCAAACTGAACTTGGAAAGAAATCTTTTCAGTTTTCTGGTCCATCTTCTTGGAACCAATTGATATGTGAATGTAAAGGTGCTGGTGTCTCTAAATGTTTTTAAGGCTCTTCTTAATGATTTTGAGAAAGAATCGTCTTTCTGTAAATGTTTTAACAGAGGAATCTTTTACTTAATTAATTTATGACAGAGTTAATTTTTTTCTATTTTGCTGTGAATGTTCTGTAGCTTTTATGTGCTGCTACCAGTCTAGTTCTAGGATTCTCTTACAAAGACATTTTTAGTGGGATTTTTCTGGTGAAATAAAGGTTAAGTAAAATAAAAAAAATACCTACATAATAATGTTTGTAAGTAGATTATTTTACCTCTTAAACTTGTTGAGAGATACAGGTTTTTTTTATTGTGGTCTATCTGCTTTAAGCTGAACTCAAGTAGTAAGAAACCAAACTCCAGAAACATTATAACATTTACAGAGCTGTATTCAAGGGTTTGAAGGAGGCAGTCATAATACTCTGACATTATCAGAAAAATGCTCTCCATCACGTTCCTATGCAATTTCAATTGATTCTCGTCTCCCTTCTGTGCTCCGTCTGGGATTTCTCTCATTGACCTCAATTTCTATTTCAACCGGGCCAATAAGCGAACAGGAGGAGGAGTTGCTAAACGATAACATTGATTTTCTGCACTGCTTGGCAACGACAGGAAGAGGTGAGCAAAGCCATTAAGTCCGTGTTCACCATGCTTCCAATTATAGAGCAATAAAAGTCAAAGTAAGAGGAACTGCATTACATATTTTATTGCTGACAAAGATGTCTTAGACCCTCTCATTAACAGCCATTTCTTTCTGCATTTCTCTTTTTGCAGTGGGGGAAGAGATAAGTGCTTATCTAGTGCTACGTTTAAATTAGGAAAACCAAATCCAAGACTCCAACAAACAATCGTATCAAGGGTCCAGGTCCTCCGTACAGAGCAAAGCGTAGAACTAGTGGCAGGTTTTTATCTGGGCAGTTACCTTTTTTTGGTTTTGTTGACAGACTGAAAGCCTCCTGACTCTACATCATAATTTTTAAACTGTTGGTTTTATATGTCTTTGACTGAAACAGTTTGTTTGTTTTAAATAAAGGTCTTTTTTCTACTTGAAATGTTAAAAATAATTTTCTTGACTTGTGTCATGTTCAGCAGGCCCTGAAAGCTCTTTCAACCCGTTTTGATTCGGGTTTGAATCGTCTCAAACTGCGGTTTAAGCACCACTAATCGTACCTTGGCTGTCTTTGGTGGTCCTAAGGATTTCATTTCTCCAATATAAATTTTCTTTGTCTGTTTCTCCCTGTTCTTCTGTAAATCACCTTGACATGTCTTGGGTGTGTCAAAGGCAGTAAAAAAACAAACAAAAAGATCATTTGTATTTTTGCCTTTCTCTGAACTCATTTACTCTGAATTTTGCTGCAAACCTCCACATTTGCATCACTAGGGGAAAAAAACAAAGCAATACTTCTCTGTTGCCTGCTGTGGGTCGAGGCCTACAGCAGTGAGTGTTGCTACAATATACATCTGCCTTTCCAGCTGCTATAGACATAAAGTATCCTGTTGGGCCTTGTTTGAATGTAGGGGAGCAGATGATATGTAGTAGTGACACCCTGACGTATTGCCAAGCCCTGAACGCAAGCAGACAGACAAAGTATATATCTCTGTCAAAGGACTGGGAGGTGGAAACGGATCAAGAAAAGTGAAGCAGATGAGAACAACAGAGCGAGGTGGAATGTGTTTGGATTGGCGGTTAACACATGGCCCTAAATCTTATCTGCAACCGATAACACTTCCAGGGCATGTGAATGTGAACAGGTGTGTGTGTGTGTGTGTGTTGGGAGGGGGGCGGGATAAGAACGTGCTCAGAGATTATCATCCATCCAGAGTTTTACTGCCTGTGTGGAGGCGCTTCCTCCAGAAAAATGTTTTGATCCGCTGCCACACATGGTTAAGCATTCACCACCCGATCCTGCTTGGTTTCACCCAGCGGCCTGAGGGGGGGAAAGAGGCAGAGCGAGGCGCCACTCAAGAAGGTCCAGGTTGTGGGAAAAAAAAAAAAAAGAGGCTGTAAACTGGTCAGGCGTGCCCACCCATGACCTCCAGACTCACTCTTACCTGAGCTCCCTACAGAAAACACAAAACCACTGCAGATTTTTTTTTTGTTTTTGATTTTTGTCTTTTCACATGTGCAGACATTAACTTTCTCATCATATATTCTGTCTTTCCATCTTACTTTTCCTCTGTAAATCTTTGGCCTAACGTCTTTCTCTCTGTCTTTTTCGCAGTCCTGCAGCACTGGGAAATCTTTCAGAATCCATAATTCATGCTTCGCCGCTTCTCTCCCTCTCATCTCCCTCTCGTCTCCCACTTTTCCTCCCTTTCCAGGCCTCGTGTGTGTGTGGGTGTGTGTGTGTGTGTGTGTGTGTGTGTTGGAGTGCATGTGAAAATGACTTGAATACAGATGCGAGCCCCTTGTGGAAAAACACGAACAAACATATAGGCATGCTTCTACACCCATTCACGTAACACCCATGTTTGTCACTCTCCTGCAAATAACTGCTTGTTTATTTATTCTGCAAGGAAGGAAGACAAAATAATTATATTTGTAAAAGCCTTTATGCAAATTAGGCTAAAAATTTCCACTGTCACATGCTGCACAGGATAAATAAAAACACAATATCAAAGGGAAATTTACGACACACAAATTAAAATGCATGTAAAGTACAAACTAAGCTTTCCAAGCCCAGAAGGCATGCAGGTCTTTGGGGGTTCAGTGTGTGGCTAAACAATTAAAATTTTTCCTTTGCTAATTTCAGAGACAGGTTGCACAGTGGCGCAGTTAGTAGCAATGTTGCCTTGCAGCAAGAAGGTTCTGGACTTGAGTCCTGGCCTCGGGTCTTTCTGTATGGAGTTTGCATATTTTGGCCTCCCACAGTCCAAAACATGATTATTAGGTCTCTCTACAATCCTGAGTGTCTGCAGAGTTGTTTGTCCAGTGTGTGCTTTTGACGGACCGGCGACCTGTCCTGGGTTTACCCCACTTCTCTCTCAATCACCCTGCAAGGATAATTGGGTAGAGACAACGGGTGAATAATTTTCAGACAGTGTTGTGATGATTTACAAACCGACTGACTGACTGAATAATCCCTTCATGGTGATAAATCAAGAATCACAAATGTTAAGACTGGTCCGTTTTCAAAGAAAACACTCTGAGAGGTCACAGAAGTGAAAATACAAGCCAACAATAAAAGAAAAACTTAGCACCCAAAACACTTTTTGGCACCTTTAGTAAAGTTATACAAAATTTTCTAAAATAACATTTTCTTTGTTGCAGCAGCTGCTTCTCAAATAAAGAAGGAAACTCCAACCTTCAATTTCAGTGCATGTACTTCCCATCTCTCATCCCATCTCATCCACTGGCGCACTGTTTGGCAATCCTAACTTGATTAATAAAATAAAAACAATTCAAGATTTTTTGTAATTCACGCTTTGCTCTTTTAAATTGGCCAGAAAGCTGGGGAACTCTCCATTAGTAATCAGTAACGTTTCCACAGCCTTTCCCCTTTTTCAGCAGCTCTTTCCTGCTGAAAAAGGTGAAAGACAAGAAAACATGTCAGGAAAGCAGAAGTGTGTGTCACCCTTGTTGTCACCCCTGCAAATACTGCCCTCCACAATCAGTCATCTAGTCGCTCACTGGACAGCAGCCGGTCTTCTGTAACATTTTACAAGGTTGAATCATAAAGAAATCCGGGAAAGAAGTGGAATTGTTGTCTTGTGAAACATTTCTGTGATGTTTTGGCCATATGCTTTGAACAAGTATGTATTGTTAATATGTAGTTGTTATATAATAATATTTGGATAATTAAGACCAGTTTTATTTTTCTAGAAGAAGTCATCCACTTCTTTTCTGAAATTTTCTTGCATTTCAATTAGTTTATGCAGTCAGGAGATTTCTGGACCATTTGGACAATGAACAGAAGCGTACCATTCTTAACAGTGGGCATATGGTGCTTTTCCAGATATTCACCTGTTGCTTTTATGTCTTGGTTGCAACAAATTTCAAGCTTCCTGTCCATTGACCACAGCACATGCTTCTGGTTAAAGTTTCTGACATCTCTTTCTGGGATGTAATTACCTTTCCTACTTGGTGACGTACCATCTGGTGTAGCTTTTCTTTTTTGGTGTTTTATTGTAACTGAACACAAACTGTCCCACCTTTTTCTCCGTCATGCTCAGAAATGTGTATGTCATTGCCTTCATGCAGAGTTGTTCACCACTTTTAACAGCTGGTAGTCGTTGGAACTATCGCCAGAATCAGCCGAGGTCAAAAGTGAACTTGAATGAATTTCCCTTATCAAACCTCCCACCCACCAAAAAAAATAATAAATAAAATATGCTTTTCAGCAGTATAAATTTCCCTTTGAGCTCAGTATAATATCCACGTAATTTTCATTTCCCCCGTCAGGTTGATGTGGTTCATTTGAGCTGCTCTGAAACATGTCAGTCTGCAGCCTGATCCGACACACCCTCAGCGCCTCAGAGCAAAGAAAGCAGTCATTCTTTTAGTCGGCTCAAACCGAATTTAAGGTGCTTTCATTTAATCTTGGAAAAACAGAGGTTAGGGTGCAAATTATAGTACAACTTAGCTTTACAAAAATACCAGCTAATGCAAAAGGAATCTGAGGAAGAAGGCGAGAAAATTTGCTGAAACCTTGGTGATCAAAAAAGGGAACCGTGTGCTGCTTTATGAAGCATGCAAATCAGGTGGGACAAGCTGAAGAGAAGCAAGTAAAGCTGACAAAACACATGGCTTTATGTAAAGAAATCTTCATAAATGAGGATTTTCGCACTATGTGTCTTGCGAATATAAAACACATAGTGGAAATGGTACATAAACATCTAAAGGAGACTAACCTCATTGCTGCTTTTTTTTTTGCATTTCTGTCATGATTCTTTATTTAAATGAATTTTTTAGGAGACAGGGGAAATCTGTTTTCACTATGAAATGGATCAAATCGAGTTTAGCCTGCAGTATGGTTTTGGCCCATCCTTTATCTGCCTTCATTTCATATCAAGCATTTCAGCGGGAATCTAGTCATCTCTTCCACTCCTGAAGCCAATCTCAGCTGTCATTGGGAAAAAGGGAAGGAAAGGCAAGAGGTTTATTTGTGTAAGGCTGTTCATACATATATGGTCATTTAATAACCTACCTGAATTCATTTTAGAGATCTTCACATTTCAATTTTTTTATTTTGTGTTCAATATTTTAAAAAAAAAACCCAAAAAAAATAAATATCCGAAATGGTTTTGGCTTTACATCTACAATTAAAAGATACATTGATAAATCTGTTTAGACGTCCAGACTATCTTTATCCAGTTTTGGTTTCTGGAATATTGAAATTGTTTAATATTATGAATAAAATGAACCCCCCTGGATCTGCATGAAATGGTTGGTTCCTTCTTGGAGCTCTTGAGGTGACTGTGTTCAACATCAGTCAGTACAAGACAAGAACGACTCTGGTTGTTACTATGCTGCTAAGGAAAAATATAAAGTCAGGTTTTCAAAAATAAAAAAATAGAGAGAGGGAGAGAGAGAAAAAGGCAAGAGTGTTAATTTATAACCCAGTCTTTCTCCAAGAGAGGTGGGTGAACTGTGTGAGATTATCAACCATTTAGAATAGTTAGCTTAGCTATAGACTACTGTTTGCCTCCATTTCACTAGCATTTAATGAATTAAGGAAAAAATTACTAAGGTATTCATATATATTTAACGTGTCCCTGTACATTTTACCACTTAACAACAGATGAGTCAGTCAGTCAGCAGCAGCTCTAACCCACGTCCCTCCTGACCCGTCCTCTCCTAAGTGAAATTAAAGCCGCAATATGTCACTTTTATAATTTTTTTTTTTTTTTCCCACATATTTGTTAAAACTGTCATTATGTTGTGACAGTATGGTATGAGAGATAATCTGTGAAAAATATATTTCCTCTGCTTTCTCAAAGTGCTAGAAACAACCAGTCAGTGACAGGAGAGTTTTAGTGCTGTCAATCACAATCTCATGGTGCTGCTCATCCCTATACTGCAGCTAGCATAGCCTGTTGTAAATACTTAGTCTAGTTAGCATAGCTACCAGTGACGGCAGATAAACAATTTTCCTGTAACGATAAGTTGTTTCTCCACCATTAGCACTTTTAGTAGTGAGTGAATGAGGTTGATTGACAGCGCTAAGACCCTCCTCCTGATTCTGATTGGTTGTTTTGGTCAGAACGTTGCATTACTTTAGCCAGTAATAGCAGCTCAGGGAGGAGGTGGAGGAGATTGATTGTTTTCACAGATTATCTGTCTCATAACAAACTGTCACGACATGGTGACAGCTTTAACAAATAGTGTTTAAGCAACCTACTTGCAAACTGTATGCAGACTGTTGGATGTAAAGTTCACAAGCAGTAAATATTGTGCTAGTTATCAGTATCAAACTAAAGAAAGCAAGGCCGTTGCAAGCCTTTAAAATTGTGACGCTTTTGATGGGTCAGATAGACTCAAAAATTTGAGTCTATCTGACTCAAGCTGCATGGGGGGGCCTAATTAAATTTTTTGTCAGGGGGCCCAAGATTCCTGTGAGCGCCCCTGGTCATGTGCATTAAAGGAAGGGTCCACTTCTAACAGAGAATGATTTGCTGCTGGGCAGGACTATGTGGTGCATTAGTACAATCTGTCTTGAGTTCAGAAGATTGTGTGTCATTTGTATTTTAGCTACTTTTTTTTTTATCATGTTGAAGTGAGATTTCATTCTTGTTTTTTTTACTGTACCAATTCTCTAAAACCCCAAAATAAGCAATTTCTTTTGTAGTCCAGTGTAGTAACACAGAATGTTCATACTCTGTTGAATTTGTTTCATTCTTCCTGCCAACCTGTCCCTTTAAACAACCTGATATACGCTTGAGTATAGCGATCAGCGTCATAAATCAGCAGGTTGAGAAGGCCGGAAACCAACGGACAGCTCAGACACGTGGATCAGGCACAGCCAAGACTCGCTGCTCTCATGCCACCGTCCCTCCCTCCCTCGCTCTGCCTGCGTTAGTGTGTGTGTCAGAGTGTATCAGCCCATATTTATGACTACTTCTGAAGGCTGACTACTGTGTGCTCTCCCGTGAGCCAGTATGTGTATCCAGTGTTGTCTCTCAGCCAGATCGTCCCCTCTTCTCTCTGTTGTTCGACTTTTTACAAGGCTTCCGAGTTACGAATGTGCGGACCTCCCTCCCTCTCTGGCCCCTTTAATAATTTCTCACTCTGCCACTCAGCCTTTGTGCAGGCAGAGCATTAAGCTTTAAGTCTTTTTTTTTTTTTTTTTTTTGTACGTTTTTGTGTGTGTGTGTGTGATTGCTTTTCTCTTCCACAACAGCAGCAAACTTGCACTTAACCAGAGGTTTCCTAATGAGCCTGACCCGGTTATGACCACCTGTTCTGGACCACAGAGGAATGTGCTGTAGGCAAACACTGTGTTGTTTGACATGATTAACACATTAGGTTGGGGAACGAAGAGCTTGACAGGAAGCTGCTGGTCTGAACTGTGTTTGTGAAGGTCTGACTGACTGTTTAGCTGCAAACGGGGATCTTTGAGATGAAAAAGCAGCTGAAAGGAATCCTGACATCCTTGGCAAATTATTAAGCATTTTTGTGTGTTTTATTGTGTTAGGACAATCTATAGCAGAGAATAAATCAGGTCTACCATCTGATTTAAAAACAAAATCAGAATCCCAATATTTAGAAATGTAAAAACAATTCTATGTAATTCTATGTCATTGTAATGCAGAATAATCAGGATTCATTTACTGTCAGAGATCACTAGCTCTTCATCCCAAATGTCCTGGTGTTTCAAACAGCTTGTGATGCCCCATTCAAGGTTCCCATGGCCTTTGGAAAAGAAAATGTCCACAGCATCACACAACCTCCACCTTACTTAACAGTTGGTATGATTGGATTTCACACACGTTTAACGCCCACATGCAAAGTTTGTTACTGAATCCTTGCAAGTTTCATCTGACCAAGATGAACAGGCATTTTCCTGATCCACATCCAGAATCATAAAACAGGATGCTGAATGGGTTTTATTTACAATGATTGAATAACTAGATAGGCTGAAGGGAAATTTTTATCTCCACAGCATCCAGAGGAGAGAGGAGTAGTTAAATTTGGACTCCCAACAAAAATGTTTCCAGTGTCAGAGTTACGAATGTGCGGACCTCCCTCTCTCTCTGGCCCGATGTGTTGATAGACTTGAGAAATCCTGGCGGAGAATGATTATAGGTGAGCTCTTCAGTCCATTGAATGTGGAAAAGCAAATGTAAGACTCAGGAGGTTGTAGTCAAGGAGTAACAAAGTGGCAGTCTTTGTTAGTGGCAAAGACTACCACTTTGCCACTAACAGGTGTGCAATGGCTGCTCTGGTGGAGAAGAAACTAAGCATCCAAGTAGCTCATCAAACTTGCTAGCAATTGGTACACATGACTAGGACCTCTCAACCATCCAGAGACGTTACGCACAGCTCACAGAGTATGCATAGTATGCCTGAATATGTGGGAGGATTTAGGATGTCATGATGAGCTTTGGTCTCATCCAGCCTCGTTTGTCACAGTTCCAGTTCAACTTTTTTCACATCGTCTCACAGCAGTTTTCTAAGCTCCCTTTTTACTTTTTATTTTTTTATGTTTTTCCATTTTTGAACAGAAATGGACCTTGTGGTAATGTCATGTTTATAAACCTTAGAAACAAGAAGTCATTTATTATTAATTTGGAGTTTCTTGGAACTCTGATCAACATGTTTAAAACATGAGTTGTAAAAACGTTTCAGATACATTTCATTATGTGTGATTATTTTTTTTTTTGAGTATCTTCATATGTGAGATTTTCTTACTGGATAAATGTAGCACTCACCAATAATTGTAGAGGGTTATTTATTAAAGAGACAGTAAAGAAGACTGCAGAAGCAGTTATACAGTTATTACAGGTTAATCAGCAAAATTATTTCATTCTTATTCCTCCCCCTTCCTTTGCTCCTCGTTTCTCGCTGCTTCATTGGCAACACTTGCCAGTGAACTGAGGGATAATTCCCATTTTTCCTCGCTCAGCCACTGAATCAAATCTAATTTCTCTCAGGTCCACTCTTGCTAATTCAGCGTTAATAGTTTCGTCTCATCCCCACATATCTTGTGTCTCTCTGCAGCTCTTTGACTCAAAATGAAATTCAAGAGTAATTTTAAAATCTCCTCCTGAATCAAATCTAATTTTTCTCACTATCTCCCACTCTAATGTGTATTTAAGAAGATCCAGTGCCGGCATTTCATCTCGGGTGATCCCTTCCTCTCCATCTCTCACTCGTCTGTGACTCCCTGTAAATGGTGAGAGCGAGAGCAGCCGAGGAATAATGTGACCGAATAAAGTCGTCCGGAAAGGAATTATTATTTTTTTCTCTAAAACACAGTATGGATATATATCGTTCTGGTTATTCTCATATTGACATTCTGTGGGTTAGATTCTGCAAATTGCACTTGTCCACACTCATCTTTTCCATCAGACAATCTCATTTGGCTTTGACACACTCTATCTCTCGTGTTCCTTCCTTCCTCTCCGAAGCTGCGACATGTCTGGTCGGAGAAAATCTTCCCTCATATCGAAAGGTTTCGAGGGTTCAGGAAAAAGAAGAAGGTCAGCCTGAACAAAGTGGGGATAGGGTTAAGAGCAGAGCAGTGATCATACCAGAGGAAGAGGGAGGCAGAGGCAATGAAAGGGCACTGCGAGCAGGAACCATTTCATCCTTCATTTCCCATTGGAAATATGTATTTATAATCCATCACTGTGTGAGTAGCTCCTTCCAGTATTTAGCTTTTTGCTAGAGATGCCAAGAAAAGTGGTTCCAGGGACTTTGAAAACAAAATCTTCCTAGATCTTCCTCATAACTAAATAAATGATTTCAAATTAAATGTATTAGTGTGAAATTACAGTCCTGAGATAAAATGTGATTTCATCTCAGGGTTTCTTACACATCTCTTCAAGAGGAAAGGTATCTGTAATTATGTGCTACATGTTTTCCCTTCTCTGTCTAAAAATGTGAAAATATTTCACTGGGCCTAAAATCTCTAGTCTCTTTAATTCTTCAAAAGGAGCAAACAACAGTCACTCTGAGGTGCAGAAAGAGGAAATTACAGGATACTATAGAATACATTAAACGCAAAAAGAAAAACTAATTTATAATCAGATTTGTCAGAGAAAACAATTGCTAAAACATTTCAAAATGTTGTTAAAGATGCAAAGTAAATACACATCACATTAGTCGTGTAAAAAAATAGGACACCTTGTGAAATTTTCAGTTCTTTATTAAAATATGGTTACATATGGATGCCTGATTTCTTATTTGCAACTTTAGGAAAGAAAATCTCAAATCAGACACATTTCTGATTACTTAATATCCCAGAAAAAGCAATTATGTAGAATATGCCACATCTAAAGAAAGGAAAACACAATGCAATGACATGAACACTCAGCATTTGACAAAAAGCCTTAAAGCACCAAGACTTTTCAAAAGATGCACCGAATTACACAGAAATTTATAAAACAAAGCATTTAAGTCGGAGCTGGAAAAAATTAAGAGGCCATTATACTGAACCCTATTGAAAACCTCATGGTTTCCCATCAAATACTGATCTCTGAACTCTTCCTGAGTTAAAAAAAAATGGTATTGTTGTTTCTAAATGAGTATGAACTTGTTTTCTTTGCATTATTTGACATCTGAAAGTACTACATCGTTTTCGTTATTTTCACCATTTCTCATTTTCTGTAAATAAATCCTACATTTTTGCTTGTAATTTCAGAGACATGCTGTCAGTAGTTCATGGAATAAAAGAACAATGTTCATTTTACTCAAACATAAGCCTATAAAGAGGGAAACTGGAGAAGCTCCGGACATCCACAGAGAAAACCAGCAAACTCCACACAGAGAGGCCCTGACTGGGATTTCAACCCAGAACCGCTTTGTTGTGAGGCAAAAGAGCAAACTACTAAGCCTCCTTAATTCTCAGCAAGAATGAATTTAAAAATAAATAAAAATGAGAAAACTTAAAGTACTGACCCCATTTGAAGTCGTGTCATGGCAAGCAGCAGCCTGCATTCTTTCATTAACATTCATTGATTCATTACTTCTCTTGTTCAGTTTCTGTTCCTTTGCCCTGCGTTGCCTATCACCCTCCAAAAACATTAAAATTCAATCACTACAAGCACAATTTTCTCCCCCTCAGGGATTCCATTAAGTGTCATGCAACAACAGTGGAAGGTACTCCAATCAATGGCCTTGTTCCTCCAGCGTCGGCCCGCAGCTCGTAATTTGCATGATATTCGACACGTTAGCAGAGAGTCTCCCTCAGTTTCTTTCATTCACCACCGCAAATACAATTTCCGTATCATCACTCTATTCACTTCATAATATATATATATATGTATATATATATTCAAAGGCGTGATATGGGCACACGGGAAGAGAAATTATACTGAAAGCAGGCATTTTGACACACGGATGAGAAGGTTTTCACAGAAAATGAATTTGGCTTCATGTCGCCACAACATGCTCTGCTTCCTCTCTGCTCCTGCGAGTCACTGACGGTGAATAGAAAATGGTTTATTTGTGTTCTGCAAATATTTAGCTGGTTTGTGAATGCTTCTGTTTCCAGTAAGAGTAAATATAGCTGACAGTTTTTAACTCGGGGGCTTGGGGAGGTAAATAGTTGCAGTTACTACATAATTAATTTTATCCCCAGCAAAATCACAAATTCAGAGGTTTGCTGTTAGTTTCCAGTAGATGCGAGGGAAACTAAAAATATAGCAGCCTATTAATGCCTTTATGCTAATTCTTCACAGCACTGTTACATCCTAGTAGTCCACTTAAAGTTTCTGAAATGCCATGCAACAATGCTATAAGCAACCTGTGAAAAAGAGGTCAAATAAAACCTTGAGTAACCATGAAAAATGTGGATTTATAATCAAAATCCCCAAAAATTATAATAATCAAAAAAACAATTCAAGAGAGCCCAGAAATAAATGTTGAAATCACGAAATACTTTTTTGTGAGTATATGCAAAAAACATACTTTGTATTGTATATCCTTTCAACTATGCTTTTGTTCATATAGATATACATGTTTAGTCTGTTGTTTTGTCCTCAAATGTTTCTCTGCAATGATATTCTGTGTTTTGTATGAGCAGCTTTAATGAAACAGTCTCAGGCTTTCCCAGTTTCATTAACGGTCCGATCGCAGAGCTTTCATCACATCAGAACATCCAGAACTGAACTGAACCGGAGAGCCATCTCCACTTCTTTGATTGTCATCTGTAGAAGCAGACTGATGCTGCTTTTTTGTCCACCTTCCTTCAAAATCTAAGAAACGTGTTTCGTCCCTCTGTTGCGATAAATAAAATTATAGGTTAATATCATGGGAAATGCTTTTAATAAAATGTTTTATAAAATTAGCTATAATTGGCATGATTACCCTAACTTTCCTTAAAACCTCTTCTTTTTTTTGTCCTGCAAAGGAGTGGTTTGCATTTGCCTTTAATGAGGAAGCTATTGTTTCAAAATGAGCTGCTGATTTCCGCTGGTGAATTTGCTACTGTTATTAATTCAGGCTTCATGCAGGCCAAGGCTGAGCAGGAAGCTTGGCAGGCATAGCAACAGTAGCTGGGGGAGGAAGGGGCCTTGTAAACATTAGATCCACAACCCACCGTCCTCTGTCTTTCTCCTCTGTGTATCAGGTGAAGGGCAGTGAAAGGGTGCAGCAGCCAAGTGCCTCGATGCACCATCGACTGGCTCGCTGTGGCAACCTGCAGAATACCACCACCACCTCCCTTCTCCTCCTCTCCTTCCCTCCTGTCCTCCATCCTTCCTCCATCTCCCATCCCCCCGCTCCAGCAGCGCCGGGGAGGCGGTAACGAGGGGGAGAGGCATGGGAAGAAAGGCTGGCAGGGTGAGAAAGGCAGGGGGGGTGGAGGGGGCCATCGAGCTGCCGCACCACACAGAGAGAAGGGCTACGAGAGGGAATAAACAGAGATAAAGATCCTCCCTTTCCCTGCGCACCCTGACAATGACACTAGGAGACTCATTACGAAGCAATGAGGCATAAAACGCAGAGCTACCCGTGCCATTCATCCAGCTAAGCACGACACTCAGTCACTAACACGCCACGATCGCATTCATCGTGGAGAGAATGGCTGCGGCTCAGTGAAATAAGACGCAACACTCCGACTGCGTGCTGTAAAACCAGACTGATGACATGAAGTCGGTTAAACATCAGGTTTCTAATTTTTGCTACAACGTGACAAAAGATGAAATCTTTAAGGATTTAGAATTAAAAGCGTTGCCACATGATTGTGTGGCAATGGATGTGTAAATGAACTACCTGTGCTCTATAGATTTTTCTTATCAGTATTAATATTCTTTGTAAGCACTAATATATTAAAATGACATAAATGTCATGTAATATTGTCATATGATTGAACTGATTGTCTTAGAGAAAATCGTCTTTAAAACCATGCAGACTTTTGATTAAAGGTTTCAGATTATTGTGATTTCAGGCTAAAAGTTATTTTCTAAAGATTTCATGTTACATCCTATTTGTTCTGATTTCTGTTTGGGTCACTTCATTTTTATGAAGATAATCTGACTTCTGATCCAACCACAGCAACTCCAAGATACTTCCTATAGATACACCTAATTCATTTATTTAAATAAAATAACCATATATCCTCATAGCAGAATATGAGTATGATGCAAAAAATAAATTAATTCTTTAGTTATATAAGTAAGAACAAAATATCCTCTAAGGTAGGTACAGATTGAGGTATAATTTTACTCAAAGCAGAACTCTAAAGTAAGAAATTGTGAAGATGTGAAATGATCTGGCCTCAAACAACTTGTGAAGTTTGTGGCCCTATACTTGGTCTTGGTTGGGTCAGCCCAGCTGCTGAATTAGAGTCGGGTTTATGATTTATCAGAAAATACAGACCTTACAAAGGTTTTCCAAAAGTATAACTCTTGAACCTGAGGCTCCATGGGGAGAAATAAATCTCCTTTTGAAAAAATAGACTTTCATCATTTGCACAAATATGGGTAGATGAAAACTATCTCTGAACATTTTTCCAGAAGCTGTGGTTCTTGTGTATGTTTCCTGTGGCAAACTTTAGTCTGGCCTTCATGTTTCACTTGGAGAACAAAGGTTTCCTCTTTCCATTCCTCCTACAGAAGTTCAAATTGTTCAGGCCCTTTTTGATTGTACAGGTATAAGCTTTCACATCAACACCATCCAGAGCTTGCTGTCAGTCCCATGACGACGTTAGGGTTTCCTTTTAGCATCTTGCGGTCGACTTTTAGGGTGAGCTAGCTTGGACTGCCAGATCTGGGCATGTTGGAAGATGATTTAACACTTTAAATCCCTTACCAGACCAGACTACTACAATCTTCCTTGCGACAGCCTCACACAGCACTTTAGATTGCCACTCACAATGAGTGTCACTTCTCCCTCTCCAAGTAGAGCACCTTGTAGTTGGTGGTATTTGATATTTATGTTCTAGCTCGCAGCCATGTGCTACTTTTATCATTTTCTCCTCAAACAATCCAAAATACCATTTCATTTCCTCCAATCAGCCCCCGGACACGCACCGATGATGAGATGGAAAACAGCATGCTATAAAGCTACCAGCTAATTAGCATTACTCCCCCTTTTTTCAGTCTTCCAAACAGGGCCCCTTCTCTCTCCTCCTACCAGCCTCCACCGCTGTGTTGAGTCTGCCCGAGAGATGGATGGTTCAGCCCTAATCACACCATGCAGAGCACGATCAGAATGGCTGTAGGCCGCTCTTAACATTTACACCAAATGATCACACTGACACACGCCATAAACACAAGCTTGTAGTTGAGAAAATCTGCTCCTGCCTCCCCTCTCTCTGCCCAGGGCCCGGCAAACAACAACACGCCTCTCGCTGTCACCTTGGATGGATTTCTTGGGATGCTGCTACATCCTGAGGGCCGAGGGAGATAGTAGCTGTCCCACTCCCCGCTCCCTCCTCACACAGCTCCTTCCCACCGTCTCTCCAAGCTGCTCTGGCCTCCAGCTGCTTTAGCAGGGTACGGAGCAGCCAGAGGAGCCAGAGGCGAGGTCGCTCGCATATCGGCGTCCTCTCATGTGGGCAACTTCAAGGTTCCTCCAAGGCAAGCTTTCAGCCAGAGCTGCACCAGGATGCACAGAGAAATACTAAACAAATTGGTTTACAAGCAAGGCTTTTCTTTTGCACCCTAAAAAATGATATGTGGTTTGAGATTTTCCAAAAGATGTTACTCAAACTGAAACAAGTCGCTGCAATTAAAACTTCAATTAGATTCAAATCTGCTGCTTCTTTCAAGTCAAATTTATGCCAGTTCAGTTCGTCTTAAATCTACCCGTGTGTCGGATTCAGTAACTAAAGGTGGCAGTCTGTAAAACAAAGCAGAAAAAATGAATATTTTAGAAGAAAGCAGGCCACAATTCAACATTTTCTTCCCTGATGCAGAGAAATTAGTAAGCAGGAAGCAGAACAGCTATTATCATCATTTGTATTTTTCATATTTACTGCATGGCTTAATATTCTCCAGGGGATTTCAACTGTAACAGCTATTAATAATGCAATATGAACAATTGGCATTCATCACTGATGCCAGATGTGGATTCTGGCAGGATGATTGAACTTGACAGTTGTAGGAAAAACAAAGTACACTGCTCTTTAAATCATTAGATGGCATATATTTTGTACATCAAACTTGGGTTTTCAAGTGTGCTTCAGTTTTCATGGAGTTTCAGTTTTCCTAAGAGCTTCCAAAATGAAGAAAGAGGTATCCATTGATTTAATGAGTTCTAAATTAAGAAAATATTCAATCATTTTCAAATGGGTCAAATGTTTCTGTCTATTGCTTGGTAAATCTTTGTGTTGAAAGCCGGCATATCAGCAGCTGGTACCACTTTCATTGTTTAGATGTTTAGACAAAATTGTCCTCATAATTGGACTGTTGTCTCTTTAAAGTGTGCCCTTAATCTTGTCATCATATACCAGGATAACATTATTCACAGCTGAAACCTGTGAACTAATTTAGTAATTTCCAAAGTAAATAGGTGGCAATAATTTTTATTTAGACATTTCTGAGTTAAGAAGTCTAAACACAAATCCATTGCTTTAAATAGCTGCTACTCTGTTTTGATCAGTCACTTAAGACACGTTAACATTTGTGGTTCTAATGTGAATGAGTGTATTCCAGGATTATAAATACATTTATAAGCCACAGTAAATGTTAACATTAGAAAGAGCCAGCATGTGGTAAACTTTGTGAAGTGTGGAATTGGTCCAGTATTTGAAGGAAAGCAACTAATGACTCCAGTCAGGGTTTTCAGTGGTGCTGCATCCAAACTCTGAACATTTGTTTATTTCCTACAATCATAAGCCTGAACTGTAATGTAAAAACTCTGAAGTTCAATTCAATTGAAATCTTGTCCATTCTGTTTATTTATATGACACCTTTTTCCCAAAAAAACCTGTGGCATTGTCCTTCTCAAGCTCACTCTTTGTCCCACATTGGGCTGGTTGGGGTCAGTTCACCCGCCTCGTGTTGACCTGTTGACCGGCTCATGAGATGAAACCATGTGTCAGCCCCACCGCCGGGCTCCACATCACCCCTCTCAGCTGCCGTTTCTGTCTCTCCTCCAGCCTCCCCGCTAACAACACACATGTCGGCTCCACCACTCACTGCCAGATACATAATTATGCTGCTTTCCACTGGCACCGCTGACATCACAGGAGCAGCAGATGTAAAACCAAAAATGACACGCTACTTTCTTGAACTGCATCAGGGGAAACGGCGTGGTGTGAGCCGTTTTGCAGCTTCAGCTGATTTTGGTGTGAGGACGTCTTGTTCTCCTGAGTTGAACAGGTAAAGTGTAACCCATTCAAATGTCAAAACATCTTTCATGTGAAGATGACTTTACCAGAGTCAAAATCCCTGGCTCCTCAGTCCAGTTCCCATTTTTAGATAATAACCCAAGGACAGAAAGATACAAGAGAGACAGTGAGGAAAAATGACACAAGGTACAAAGGAATTAAGGAAGGAAAGGATACAGGAACAGAACAAAGGGCAGAAGAGAAAATGATGAATAAAGGGCAGTGAGAAGACAAAACTTCAGATGTTTGTTAGAAAACATCATTGAACAAACAGCATCATGAATAACTGAACTCAAAGGGATGAAGGACAGACACAAGGGAGGAAAGAAGGAAGGATCTTGGGAAGGACTGAGGAAAACAATTAGGGCATGAAGAAGGATGCAGGAGAGAATGGGAGGGCACAAAAAAAACACAAGAAGGGAAAGAATAAGGAAGGAAGGATGGAAGGCCAGAAGAAAGGACTCAATTTTAAAACAATGAAATAGGGAGTGGGAGGTCTGGAAATAAAACATTTTTTCATCTTTTTTTTCCATACTTATCAAATCCCAGAAAGTATTTAAATCAAATTCCAGATTTTCATAGACTTCATAGGAGCTCTTTCAATTGCATCTTACTTGACCACGTTCTAATAGTTTCCTGTAAGAGGGAGGATCAACCCACGTCATGATCAGCTCAAAAACCACTGACGCTGACTCCCAAACTGTGAGTCACTGAGCGGAGCGGCCACCGCTCCCCACTGCTACCTGTCTTTGACGCACACACACACACGCACCCACACACAGAAGAGATGCTCATCGACAGCACATCTCAGTGTGAGTCAGTGGGATGTAGGACCACATCTTCCCCACTCTCTTTTCAAAGACTCTGGAGACGAGGCAGCCAGCATCACAAGCAGGCTGCGCAGTCTGACGTAAGCGACAGGCTACTCGGAGCGTTTGAGCAAATCAGCCTCCCAGGAGAGTCATTTCACCCGTTAGTCATACACACCCATTAACCTCCACGTCATTACAAGCCTGATAAAAATAACGTCAATATCAGGACTGCACCGTGAAACTTTAATTGTGTGCTGGAGATTTATGCTCAGAGCATTCATTTGTGCCTTCAAGTTGCATTCAGAGCAGGAGACAATAAGTGTGACTCCATGAATCCAGCAGAATTGACTCTGTCACCTCTGCAGGTTAAACACATTAGTTACACGCCAGCACACTCTGAAAAATCTCATTCTGCAGAGGCGCCTCTGCAGATTACATTCAGCTCTGATAACTTCTACCAAGATGAATCTGTGCATGCGTGAGTTCATCTCAGCACTGTTTCGTCACTCTCTGAAATCCTCATATGCAATGATGGAAACCTTCTGCACTGCATCTGGAACATAGTTCACTGTAGTTTGCTTGCTGCAAAATATCAAATGGAAAAATACACTTAAGGGGCTAAAAACATTATTTTTGCAATTTTTCCTTTTCGATTCTTAGGTTCACTGTGGTCATATTACTTGTGAATTATGTTTAAAATGGTCAAATAAAAAAGGCAAGCATTTGGCAGCCGAGAACGTTACCGAATACAGCCGAGGAAAAATGAGCTTATAAATGAGCACCATACTTTGGTTACCCAAAAATATGCAAATGATAGAAAAGTTCAGCTCGACTTAGAATTTATAAATTGGAGATTTATGTGATTTATTTTTTTTTTCTTATGAGAAGGAGAAAATCAGGAGAATTGTTGTTTGAGACCAGCAGCTTTTAGCAAAACAACCCAGCACACAACCAATTCATTTAAAATAGATCAATGGCAAGATCAGCCTGTTTGCTATTAAATGACTGTTGCTCACCAAAAACTGGTTTTCAAAGCATAACAACTCTGGCATTGTTCAAGTAAAAGTTGCAATTATCTGGTTCTGATCAGCATTGTTACTCTGATGTGCACAGGTGCACCTGCAATCTAACTCTCTCACCACAATTATCTGCTTAAATTAGCAAGGCAGTGATTGATTGCGTTGAAAAGTCTCACTTTTCAACACATAATCAATCCATATTTTACTTTGTAGGGTTTAGCCACTTTACAGTAGGACAAATGTCAAATGATATTCAGAGAACATGTCATGCCACTCAAGCTCTAGTCAGAAAGATGTAGCCTGTCAGCAGTTGCACTTTTCACAACATGTGGTTAAGCTAAGGCTGCACCACATGTGTGGTGCATAAAGGGGAAGTTAAAGTGGTGCTATATGTACTCAGACACCAGCTGCAGACGAATCATCTTCCCTTCATTTTGGTCAAACATAAAGAAAAATTGAGTTACAGATCAAACTAAACATGCAAGAGGATTATTTGCTTCGACTGGTTGTTGATTGAAGGCAATCTTCATACTTTGTCAGAGGATTTATTCTGACAGACGACATAAAAAATGTGACACGGGTGCATAAGAAAGCATTTATTTTACCTCAGAATGGTTGTGCTTGCATCAGCCCTATCATCTCTGCAGTCTGACTTGTCCTAGTCCTGCCATAGACTCACCTGTTTGCCTCCAGGGAGCTCACAGACATTTCCCATAAAGATATAGCAAAAGTGATCACAGCATCTTTTTTCTGTGTCGCCAATCGTGTTGCACATCCGAGACACACGTTGCTGTTGGAAACGCCTTTTATGTCAAGGATGCAGTCCGTTCTCTTTTTACAGCCGTAGACAGTTTGAGACTTCATGGTGCCGTTACAAACCCGTTACTGTCGTGTGCGTTATCAGCATTCGTGAATTCAGAGAGTGCAAACTGAAAATTTCAAAGACTGCCAAACTTTTTTAACATACTGCAGAAACAAGTCTATTTAAAAAGCTCAGCCGCTGGGACTTTACCACTCGACAGTAAAATATTTTGTGGTGATGAGTCAACAGGACTGCAAAAGACGCCACTCCAAAAAAAACAAGTGCTAATGAAATTCATAGCCGTTCAAAATATTTCAACAGGAAGCTGTAAGGTCAGACAGTGAAGGTTAAGACACAGGATCCAATGGATGACATTTATTTGCTCCTTCTTTTTTTTTTTTCATTTTTTTACGAATGTTTGAAAGTGAGATGAACTGAGAGGAAGCAGATGGGTGGCTGTCAGATTACTGGTGAACACAGGACACCAAGCAGGGGGTGCTCACATGATTCAGGAAGTTTTAGTGGACCTTTCAGGTAGAAACTGGATGACTGAACCATAATGCTACTGCAAGTATCTACAAGACTCTACATAGGATATTGAAAGAACCTCACAATGCTTAAAGGACAAAGGGTCTTTTGAAATAATAGGAAGTTATTGACATCGTGATGAATTCCAGTGTCTTTTTAGGGGATTATATTCGTCACATAGTCATTTTAACAAACTGATAGACTGTCATAAAGGAACAATGTCCGATTTTAAGAGTTACCAGAAGATAAGCACGTCTTCCTCAAATGTAGTTTGTCATACTTACCTCTGTTTTTTTACACTTTTGCTCTGCCTGTAGATGTGAACAGTCTGTACTGACTAGCTGTTTTTGAGCAGCAGCTTAGAAAGTTTAAAACACATCTGCCATATTTGAATGATATGTTTACTTTTTTTGTGATTTTGAAGAATGGCAACATACAAATTAGCCTGTGTGACAGGATATGTATACCCCAGGGAAACAGAAAATTGTGAGTGACAATTAAAACACTTTATAAGCAACTTTAAACAATAAACTGTACTTGAGAAAAAATGTTTGGGTATGTTTATTGGAATATGAGAATTTAGTTTTAAAAGATTTCTTTGGGTGGAGTTTTGCCCCTCTGAATAACTATACTAAGAGCTGGATTTTTTTCTAAATTCTCTATACAACAATTTTATCTAAAAGTTTTTCAGACATCAAGCCAGATTTCTTTCAATATATCAGGGGCATTGTAGGTCCACAACATGTGCTAAGCAAAAACAAATTATACTAAAATACCAAAATAATATCTCTGATCTTCCTCGCCACATAAAAATACAGAAGAAGTAAAGCTGCACATTTCTTTATGCCATGTTCAGTTGTTGCTGCTCCGTTGAAACTAGATGTATGATATAGACTTAAAGTGCAGAGATGTTGTATCTCACTGATCTTATATTTCAAACTACCATTAAAGGTTAAAGCTATGTAGAAACTCTTTCCCTTATTTATTTTCACCAAAGCAAGAACTTTCATAATAGAGTTCTCAGTATAGTGTCGTGGCATTGGGTATGAATAGACACATTATTAAATGCTTCACTTCTCTTTAGATGCACAACCTGCTTAGAAAATGTATGAGTGATTTGATTTCCAGGTATTTTGTTAATCCACTATGAAATAAAGAAATTGTTTATTCACATAAAAACGCTATAAAATGTTGAGAGAATTTGCAGAAACCAGATTCTCTGATAGGGACTTGTTGCTCTTAATTCCTGAACGTAGATCAACTGCAAGAGGAACAACTTGTGTTCATGATGTGCTCTAAGAAAGACATATGTAGTCATTTTCATGCAGAACACTTGCTTTAATTTCTGTCATTTTGATTAGGTTTTTTTAAATGAAATTTTTGAAATTTATGAGTAAGTCGCGCTTTTACAAAACAATTTGCATTTCAAAGACGGCGTCACAGTGAAAGGTCAAATGACATGGGCTGTTCCTGATTCTTAAGCCATCTGAACAGTGTGTTGGCTTTACAACACTTTAAAGGCTGCCGCCTCTGTCTCACCCTCCACTTTACGCTACTGAAGCCGTCATAAAAATGTCAGTGAGCTGTTTTTTAACAATTCTGTAAAAAAAAACCTGTGTGTTCTGCAGCAGTGACTCACTCGATTCATCTTTGTAAAAGACGAGCTGCTGTGAGTCCCAGCTGAGGCAGTGAAAAAAGAGTGATGACAGTTTGGGAAGTCAGGATATGAACAGCAATAACTGCAATGCCCTGAAACTTCAGGCTGGTACTATGCCAAGCAATAGACCCAGAAATTACACTCAATAGTAACAGTGAGAGTATAATGAAAATTCGTTTGCATTTTAGTGTTACAAAAACTGTCTTAATGATGATGTTTGCAATTATTTACTTTTTGGTCTTGGTATATTCCATCTGTGTATTTTTAGAATAAAAATAAATTAAAGGCACTGTCTGATTTCTGTAAACTACTCTAGTTTTACTCATTATTTGATATCCTTTAGAGGAAACGCATCATTTTAACATGTTTCTCCACATGTGATCGGAGCATCCTGAGATGTTTCTGTCGCGTAGAAAATGTTCATGTCATGATCAGATGTTCTCCCTCTCACACAATGCAGCGGCGTAATCAGAGCCTATAGGATTCGCTGACTGTAGTTCATGAACATCAGCTCATGTAGACTTTCGCATTACTCTGGGCTGTATGTGGATTTGATTCAAGATGATGTGTTTTTACTTGTTCACTTCTTCTCCTGTCATTAAGTCACAGTAAATAATTATTCACCTGAGGTGTAATTACAGTAAAGTGTCAGTAATAAAATCCTGGTGGCTTTTTGTTGCAGCTAGAGCTTTCCTTCAGCCTCCAAGATGAACAAGTTCAAGCCAAATGTTTGTCTTGGATTATTAAATGATGTAAAATGGACCTTTGTAGAGAGATTTACATGTTTTATTTTCTTGACCAAAAAAATATATGATGTTTGGATTGTAACTAAGATAGCCCAAAGTGATGGAAAATATACTTCGAGCTTCTGTAGTTCCTGTAACAAGCGTAGCTGCATCCCTAAGAGATGTGATTGTTCTGTTTTTTATGCGTTGCTTTTTACTGGGATGCTTTTTACCTTTTATTTTGCTTTTATGATGTGAACTGGTGTATCTGAAACACAGGTGAATATATTTTAATCTCCACACCCTCTGTGACAAATGCTTTCATTGCATGGGGTTTAGATGCATTATTTGCTCATCTAAGGTGCAGGCTACAGTTTGAAGGCAAATCATAACCTCATGGTTAAAGGGTGAGAAGTAATGTAATTCAGTGATTGGATGTAATAACTGATATTTAAGGAAAGGGCTGTCATTCAAATAGAACTTGATGATTTTGTAACTACACCTCTCACTTCCCCCTGCCTAAAATCTGTTTGATTCGTTATTTTCTTATTTGATATTTAGACAACTGTTAATTCAGCTGCAAATGACACCAGACGTGTTTGTTGGTCTCTGTGCGTCACCTGATGTGATTCATTGATCAGTTTTTCCCCCCAATTATCCAAACCCGTCCTGCTTGATCTTCCGCAGAAGTTGTCACAGATGAAATGTGGCACGCCGCCGCTCAGGTAAATTCTCCTTGAGAGCCCACGCGCACGTGTGGACATCAAATCCCATCCATGCCCTGTGCACGTGCCACAATTCTGGCTCTATAAACTGTTTGGGTTCACGAGACGTCGTGGTTCTGCGGGGATATCGAATTAAAATATGACGTCTGATCACAGCGGGTTTTAAGACCTTTATAATAAAGATGAAGGGATCAGAGGGGTGGAGGAGTTTAACCCATGAAAAACCCGACCCCTGTTACAAACTGCGTAGTTCCTGGAAGCGCTGCGGTGCTTCCAGTTTACCCTTTTTTGCCAAATTAATGCCCATGTGTCCTCTGTTCATCTCCAATTTAGGAGTGACGCAGCTGAAATAAGCAGACGCTGCATGTGTACCCGCCACTCTGAGCGCGCGCGCTGCGACCGCTGCGCACGAGCACAGGGATACCTTGAACGGAACGGATCACACGTGTTTTTAAACTAACTGCGCCTGTCAGAGCGGGTTTTATTGCGCGACTACTCGAGCGGGATTGCGCCGCGGCCGCTAGTTTCTGGTGATGTTTCGCCGCCGCTTTGCGCCCCTTGCCTTATAAGGAAAGCCAGTCGTGCCTTTCTGCTATAGGCCGAGCAACTACAGCCTGCAGGGAGCCGTGTGCGTTTTAACCCGTTCAATGCTGAATTTAATTTGGTTTTGTCTGTATGAAACAATGCAAGGCAGCTCCGTTTGTTTTCATGCTCAAAGCCTACGTATGTCGTGCATCCTTTTTAGATGCACAATAGAACAAGACCCTGGAATAGCTCTAAGAGAGTCAAAGTCACAGGTAGAAATCAGCTGAGATAAGTGACTGACAAAATTATCCCAATTGTGCGTTTTAATGTATGTTTGAGGTGTGTGTTTGTGTCCTTTGCGGTCCTCAAAAAAACAAAACGCAGACAATGATGACCTCTATCGACTTTTACTAAAGCGGGAGCTTGACTTCAACCGCGGAGAAAATCTACGAGAAAATCCCCACCGTGCGCGGTGCTTTGTCTTTGTGTGACCTTGACTTATAGAGGATATGGAAATGTGTTCATTGTGATGCGCATCTCCCGGGCTGCGGCCGGACCTGGGATTTATGCCGCATTATCACCGTGCTGTCCACACTGCAGAGCTTCAGATGGGAGCATGTTTCTCTGTTTTTCTGGGATTAGACGAGAACAGAGAAGGCCTCCAATCAATCAATGTCAAACACCCACCATGGCCCTGTTGGGCCTGTCCTCAACACTCATGTAGAATGATCCCACGTTGTGACTATAAAGTTTATATGCCTATATTTTCAGATATGAAAAGGACCTGAGATCACTATAAACGAGTTGGGATTCAAATAACGAAAATATCTCAGACGGATCCAATGTTTTGATGTGACCTAACTCAGAATAACCAATTAAATAAAGAGTCCTAAATAAAGGCAGGTGAGAAGTGAATTTAAGAATAATACAGTCACCATTCATAGCACTGTCCACAGCTCCACATCCAGCCACAGAGCAAGGACAGATGCTGCCTTCAGGGTCTGTTCTTAGATCGTATTTTATCAAACTTGTGGTTGAAATGTTGGATCCAACAGTTGTTTCTACAAATAAGAACTGTGAAAGAATAAAGACTTGTAGCCTCAAAACCCTGAGGAGTCTTAGTCTATTACTGTTGTATTTGATGGGCACAAGACAATTAGTAATAGTGACTTTCAGATGAAAGTATTTAAGAAGTTAATATTTTACTTGAAAAGAAATCTCTGCATTTCCACTCAGCCAGGTTAGTTGGTCCTGGAGGATAAAGCTATTGTCTAATCTAAAACCAGCTAAGACCAAAAGCCTTCAAGTTTTTGGTTTAAAGGTTTATTTTATAAACCTTTAACCTTTAAACCTTTAAACTGCTGTCACATTTACACAAAAGCTTATCGTTGTTTACAGAAGCAATTGAGGCTTGACTTCCTGTGTGAAGGAAGATAGTTAAATTTGATATTTGGTACTGAGAACCAAATATGTAAAGTATTTCCAGGCAGAGAAAGAAGAGAAGGCAATAAGGCAGAGTACACATAAACCTCTAGCATTCTTGCTTTTTACACAGCTTTTCATTTGTGTCAGACCATTACTCTGTCAGTGTTGGTAGCAATGTTGCCTTAGCAGGTCATGAGTTCAACTCCAGCCAGAGTCTTTTTCCATGGAGTTTGAATGTTCTCCCTGCTTCTACATTGGTTCTCTCTGGGTATTCCAGCTCTTTCTCACAGTCCAAAAGCACTAGTTAGGTTTACTGGTGTCTCTAAATTACCCTGTTGTCTGAGTATGTCTGTGTGTCTCTCCCAATAGCCGCTGGGATTAAGTAGCAGACACCCACCAATAAATAGTCCGGTAAAAATAAGTGGGTATCTAAAAGCGGATGGACTTCCTTCTACCTTTAATTCCCATATAAAAATCCTCTTCCATGTAAATAACCATCTCATTCAATCATGACAAGAATTTAAAGGTCAATAAAATAAAATTATTATATTCTGAGGTTCCATTTTTTTCAAAAGTTGGCTTTGATTTGAAATTGCAGATAGCTGACCAACTGCTGTCTGGTTTGGTTGGGTTAAATAAGCCTGTATTATTTCATCAGATATAAAGCAAGTGCTTTAAGTTTACACCCTGTAAATTTGTTTGAAACTTATTTATAGTAGGAAAGGTAACAGTTTTTAAGCAGCTACAGCACTGAAAAATCTTCTACTACTTTTCAATGGTTTACTAGTCAGTATGTGCAGTAGAACAAAAACAATAGATATGAGAAACAACATGCAAAACATTTATTTGCACGATGACATTACAGCAACTGGCTACCAATAGCTGCTAGCGTTAGCATTTGCTCTTCATGTCCAGTGCTGTATTTGTGCTATTTGTCAATGACTTTACAGAACAGAGCTTCTATCTGTCTCTGTCTGTCTGTCTATCTAGTTAGCTAGCTAGCTAACAAGATATCTATCTATCTATCTATCTATCTATCTATCTATCTAGCTAGCTATCTATCTAGCTAGCTATCTAGCTAGCTAAATATCTAGCTAGCTAAATATCTAGCTAGCTAGCTGACTAGCTAACAAGATAACTAGGTATCTGTCTAGCTATCTGTTTAGATGCGCCTGAATGTTTTTGACTAATTAGATCAGTCTCTATGTTTCTTTTAACTAGTTTATTTATTTCATTATTTTGCTGTCCAGCAGATATTTTATGGCCTTGAACTGATTTCCATATTCAGAAAATTCATTTGACTTGAAAACGTAAAAAACAGCAAACACGTTAAAGAAATTCATCTTTCACAGCCTAAACCTTCTCTCTCGCCAGATGTCTGAATTCGTGGTTTCTCTTTTTCCCCACAGCCCCCGAAAGCAGCACAGCGATCAAACCCCACCCCCAGTCCCCGCCCCCGTGGTGAAACGTCACATCCACGGCTATTTGCATGAAGTGTTTTCGTGCTGCAGCTCCAACTCGCCCTGCAGAGCGAGAGTCTCAGAGGGCTGAAAGCGAGGGAAGAGTCGCAGCGAAAGCAGGAGGAGGCGGAGGAGGAGGGGGATCCTTCACATCATAGAAGAAGCAGGAGGGGGGAAAAAAAAAGAAAAAAGGAAATAATAAAGCGAACCCTGACAGAATAGATCAGGTGTCCGCGGTAAGAGAAACCGGAGAGTCGCCTCTCTTGCGCTGGAAAATGGAGCTACCCGCCGCTGGAGAGCACGTATTTGCGGTGGAGAGCATCGAGAAGAAGCGCAGCAGAAAGGTTCGCTTTTTACGCACATGCATGCGTAAATGGGACTGACTGATCTCCTCTTTTTTGCTATTTATAGACTGCATGTTTATTTTGCCTTATACTTATATATATTTCTCTAATTGTAACGGTGCAGCACGTAGTAAAGTAACCTTATCCCATTTGCTCTCTCTCTCGCTCTCTCTCTCTCGCTCTCTCTCTCTTTCTGTCACAGGGGAGGGTCGAGTATCTGGTCAAGTGGAGAGGATGGTCTCCCAGGTGAGTCCGCCACTGAACGGAAACAACATCACGACCACGTCAACAACAACAACAAAAAAATAAAATTTATTTATAGCAAGCAAGAGGATATAAGAATTCTTCCGAGCGTGGGCGCGCAGATGGGCGGTTTTCGCGTGCTTGCTTCTGGGCGCCTGACTCGTTGGTCCCGATGATGGATGTGGTTTTACGATCTGTGCAATCCCCCGTGTGCCAATTAGACAACGACGCGTCTGTAATTGGGGGCGATGTTTAAGAACCGCCCGTAGATGTGGATTTGTGATCTGTATCCAAGCGCGTAAAAGTTGCTCCTGATTTATAACACTTGTATCCACTGAGGAGGGACAAGTGTCTCAGCGTGTTAACTCATGTACAGGCCTGCTATAAGAGGGATATGAGGGCTCATAAATTATATGCTGAATTAGTGACAACCAGTGCCTGTCAGTGTCAGCCTTTTCAAACAGACCAGTTTGTCCCAACTGCTTTATCTCCTCCTCCTTTCTGTGCAGATACAACACATGGGAACCAGAGGAAAACATCCTGGATCCAAGGCTGCTTGATGCGTTCCAAGACAGGTGAGTTCAGAATTGAATAAACCAGCTTCACAAGTAATGGCACCAGTAAGTAAAAAAAACAAACTGGTTTACAGGTGCGCGGTTTCCCATATTTCCGGTTCCAGTCAGAACACTTGACCTTAACCGCCACCCATCCATTGGAACGCCCTGTGTGTTTGGTTAAAGCTTGGATTCCTGGATGATCCCTTGTTGATCGAGCCACATAGCTTGTCATTCAGAGATGCTGAAAGTTCAGTAACTGGATTTATCATTGTGTTTAGTTTAGGATTTATCATGGTGTCAGGTTACTTGGACAAACGAAGCCACTTTGTTAAGCAGCTACACTTTTTGGCACCTGGTTTTTAGTTGAGAGTCAGAGTCAGGTCATTGTACATTGGTGATCTTTTAACCCTCACATATTTCTTCTTCAGGACATGCCAGAGGTGAACCACAACAGAGGTCATGTTGAGTTCATTAGTTGTAGATTTATTCTGAGTGGTACCAGAAAGGACCCATTAGGCCTTTTCTGTTCTAGATATTCCTTAAGGACGGTCCTTACATTTCTAAATTTTAAGAACTATGACACATAAAAAAGAAAACAATGCATGGCAAATTCTTTGAGAGAGGTTTGAATTCAATGGAAAATTACAAGAAAGTTTTATTACTACATCAAAATATATGTCTCAGTTCTGCTGGTTGGTGTTTGTAATCCTGTTTATCAGTCAGGCTATCTGCTCTGTTGAGTCTGCAATCAGCCTTCCTATAAACAAGGGAAAAGTCCATTATGGTCAGAGCTGACTCCATCTTCCAGACAGCCAGGTAGAACTCCAGACATGTTACCTGGCACTTTCTCAAAAGAACTTTAAACCATAGGAAGAGTATGATGAACTTTGATTTAGCTAAATACTTATATCTGGCTTATGTTTTAGTTTTTACACTGCTTTAAAGGCAGATAACAATACCCTGGTTAGTCTACATTCTGATAACCTAATGTGGAAAAAAAGATCAGAAAGACATGAGTCCACTTGCAAGAGCTGGTCAAAAAGATTAACGGTTTCATTTTGGACAAGCTATAAATCCTGGGAATTCTCTCTGAGTCAAAAATAAATCTGTAGCTGAGCTAAAAAGCAAGATTTTACATTTTAATAAATTTCATAGGACTGATCATTTTGAGATATGCCAAGGTTTAAAAGTGGTGAAGAGTTGAGTGTCATCAGCATAGCATGACAGGATGTGCAGCGTGAGACCCAGTCTAAACAAATCAGATGTACATTGAACATGGAAACACTTATCCAGAATCAAATTCAGTCCATTCAAATTCCAAACTCACATTCCTCTGTTGCAAAAGAAAAGCAAAACTCATGATCATGCAAGACAACATAATATGTTTGTAATTATAGTATTACAACTAAATTAAAAGTTTTTAAAAACCCTCTAAACTTAGTTTTACACTGTCGACTTTCTAATCATACCCTGAGTGTGTGGTCTTCCCACTGCAGGACTTTGTAATTGAATTTCTTGATGGTGCGCCGCGTTAAACTGTCACTGGCTTTTCTCTCAGCCTCAGCAACCTTTAAGGTACAGGTCACACGTTGCAGAGCAAACTCTACCTCTGTTTTTGCAATTATCACCAGCCCTCTGTTACAAAGGGGAGGAGGTTTTATTGAAACTAATTACGCATCCCTCCAGGGAGCTAAATCGTCTGAATGCCAGGCTATGAAAATACACAGAGTCGTCATTGTAATTAGAGGTGATTGGGGGGAAAGCGGGGGAGGGCTCTGACATCACTTTCTTCTGCCGTGTTCAGTTACTGCTTTTGGAGAGGCTCCCATTGAGATGGAGGAAACCTAGGGAAACTCTAACAGGGGGGCGTTTCCTTCACCTTCAAGTAGGATTTGCACGACTGAGCCGATATTTAAGATCAACCTTCATTTCAAAGTAATGAGAACAAGCCTCCGGAGAGATAACCATTTGATTCTCTGCAAAGAAAGTGAGGAAGGGTGAGAATGATTTGCATAAGGAAGTGTCAATTCAAGTTATAGCAGTGCTAGGAAACACTTGGTATTTCCTAGCTGAGCCTGAGGAGGACACCCGTGACGTTTGTTGCCATGCAACAGTGACTGACTGCCTGCCGGTCTCCACTCCCACAGGGAACGTCAGGAGCAGCTGATGGGATACCGCAAGAGAGGACCCAAGCCGAAGCACCTTCTTGTTCAGGTAAGAGAAATCTAAACTGCAGCGGATTTGATTGGGATTTTGTTTGGTAAACCAACGCAAAGCACTGCAAAACTATTAAGTTGAAGGGAAAGGATAAATAAGGGCTTTTAAGATATTTTACAAATAAAAATCTGCATTTATATTCAGTCACTTTAGATCCGCTTTCCCTTAACAAAATAGAGTGAACTGACTCCTTTCAGATTTTCAGAAACCTAATAACTAATTTAAGTCTGACCATTTGTTGTTTAATCTCAAGTTAAATCGACCTGTTCTGTGAATGCCTCTGAGGTTTGTTAGAGAAATTTGGTGAAACACACCGCCGCATAAACGACAAGGAAAACAGCAGGAAGGTCAGGGATAAATCAGTGGTAAAGTTTAAATGAGGGTTTGGTTTATCTAATATTTAACACCTGTTCAATCCATCTTTTGAAAATAGAATATGGCACAGCAGCAAACCTTCCAACACATCACCAAAGATCAAATCTGACAACACTGGAAGAGAATCCACTACTTAGGTGGGACAATCTGCTTACAGGACAAGTGTTAGTTGTGAAAGATACCCCATAAGGCATCAGTCTTACTGAAAGACAGTTTAAGAAAATGTTGACTTAGCCTAGCTGAATATAAATACATGCCTAACTTCTCAAGTTTTTCTTTTGTTAATCAACACCATATAGGCTTTCCATTCCTTACTCTTCAAAATAAAAAGCCAAAGAAAATACGTACATGGAATGCTTGTGGTTTTAGTGTGAAGAAAATGTAAAGGGATGTAAATACTTTTTGTAGTAGGACGCACAAGCAAAGTTACCAACACCAACTTTGTTTAAAACATCGTTTAAACCACGTTTAAACAATGTTTTTGTTTTTAGTTTATTAACTCCCCAGATTACCAAATGTATACATGCTACTAAATGGGCCAAATCATTTGCTTAATGTATCAATCAAGACTTCAGAAAGGCCAAAGGATCCCCTCAGAAGTGTGTCTTTATTCCTCTCAGGAGGGTGTTTTGGTAACACATGACATAAAGTCAGCGAGGATACACAGCTTGGAGGGACATTCCTCCAAGCTGAGGTCACAGCCACAGGAGACACTTTGAAATGTCACTCTGATCTCCAGCCGGTGGCTCAGAGAGCTACACTGGACCAGCAGGAGGGCTGTATGATGATGGGCTCAAGGCCCCTGAAATAAACCGTGCACTCATTTGGGCCTCACTAGAAACCTGTCACACATTCCTATCTCAGCATCTCTGTAGCAGCACCATGAAAGCAATGTGTTTGCTGTTGCACCTCTCTTTCAAATAAAAAATCCCATTCGAATCATCAATCCTATTATCGTGCCGTTTGAGTAATTGATATATTGTTTTGCAGGTGCCATCATTTGCCAGGAGGTCCAACATCCTGGCGAACCTTCAGGAGGCTTCCTTGGAAGGCAACAGCTGTCAGAAGTCCAGCTCTATCCAGATGATATGCCCCCAGGCCCCGCAGTTCCAGCTGAACAGCAAGAAACTTCACCAGTACCAGCCCCTGATCAGGGAGTGTGATGCCGAGCAGCAATCCAACGGCAAGAAATACTTCTATGAGCTCAACAGCAAGAAGCATCATCACTATCAACCGGACCTGAAGCAACATGAGCCTGTTTTTGCTAAGCCAAGGGACGTCAAGGCTCCCGAGCTGTCGAACAAAGGATACAACCTCCCAGCGGTGCTGCAGCAAAAGTGGGTCCGGGACAAAGACTCAGGCTGCCTGACTAAAGTAAAAGACATCACTATGGAGCTGAAGAAAATTCCAGCCGACCTTAAAAGACAGAAGGAGCCGGAGAGAGTGAAACCGAAAGAGGATGCCTCAACACACTCCAACGGTGTCAGCAGCAGTAAGCTAAAGATTGTTAAGAACAAGAACAAAAACGGGCGGATTGTCATTGTCATGAGCAAGTACATGGAAAACGGCATGCAGACTGCTAAAATTAAAAGCAGTGATTCTGAAGGCGCTGAAAGGCCACTGCAAGGAGCAGAAAGCAGCATGGAGAGGCATCTGGCAAAGATGAAGCTTGTCAAAAAGCTTGGCCTCATAAACGGTTTCTCGAAGCAACCCAAAGACAACCCAACTGTTCCTAGTTCTGGAAAAGCAGATTGTTGCAAAGAGAAAGAACTGTCCCCTCAAACAGAGCGGACTGTAATGGAACAGGACAAAGGTGCCGAGGGGCAGCTTCCACAGGATGAGCCATTACAGCTGACAAATAAGCCTGACGAACTGCTGCTGCCCTCAGAGAGGGAGGTTCCAGACAAAAGAGGAATCCAGAACGGCCATCACGGACTAAAGCGACACCTTTCCGACACAGATGCTGAAGAACAAGGACTGGGTAAGAGGTTTTTAAGTTGCAGGAGTATCAGCGCTCCCAACACAGATTCCTCGCCCTCCCAGAGTCTCATTGTTGACAGAAACGAACAACAGAGTCCTGCTTTATTGCACGACTATGGCTATGCAGACCAAGAGGAACCCATGGACCTCAGCATAGTCAAATCGAGACCCACGTCTTCAGTCTGTGTGGGGACTGAGCCGGAGACGCGAGCTGAGGAGCCAGCACATCCACCAGATGACAGTCGAACACAAACAGACACACAAACAGAGAGCCAGACTGAAACACACAATCCGTCAGAGGAGGAGAGCGCTGACATTGTGTCTGACTCCAACCACCAAGCAAGAAAAGACGAGGCGTTTCCTTCTTTCCAGCCATGCCTTGGGAATATAATCATCACGGACATTACTGCCAACTGCCTCACCGTTACCTTTAAGGAATACGTAACGGCATAACACAGCTGGACACCACCTGAGGGACTGGCATATCATATATTTGTATTTTCTGATTCCTGAATGTACAAATGAAGCGTTGATGTTGTTTTCATTTTGTAAAACTCAGATTTAAACACAAGGGTGTAAAAAAAGAAGACTCTTAGTTCTCTTCTTCCATATTTTCGAAGTATAAACACAACCTGTTGGTATTTCAAATTTCCAACCTCATCCAAGCTGAAAAATTTTATGAATTAACTGATGAAACTCTAGCCTAACATGCACTTACTTTTGTAGACAGTCTTCATTTTTCTATGGATGTGATACGATTTGTACATTCAACCTGCCTACTTTCGGATTACGGATAAATGTAGGCTTTAAAGGGAGTTTTTGTAGGGAAGAAAATTATATTAAATCAAGGTACATTACACTGTGTCAGAGTGTGTGCGTGTGTGAGTGAGAGATGGACTGTTTTTAAAAAGGATGCGTGCTGCTTGGATGTTGATGATGCCATTAGGCATGCTTAGACAGGCAGATAACAGAAAAATTAAGCACCTTCACTGTCAATTTGTGTCATAGAAACAGAAGATCATTTGTGGTCACCGTTTGGTTTGTTTGAAAGACTTCCTCTCCATTCACAACCCCTGGGAACTTAAACTGAGCACAAGTCACGTCCATTAAGTTTGTGGTGTCTGTTTAACCTACTGACAGGATCTTGTTTTAGTGGAACATCAGGCATAATCAACTTTGGAGAAAACAGCAATTTTAAGTGTGTTACAAGCCCATTTCAGACAACATTTTGTCCTTCTGGCTGCATGGGATCTGAGGTGCTTTGAGAGAACGTGAGCATTTATACGTGCAGACTAAAAACAGGAGGTTTCCTATGATACTAATTGCAATAAAAATGTTTTGCAATTGAATCTGTAAGTGGTCATTTTTTTGTAGTGCTTGGCTCTGTGACTGTGAATGTTTGAACTAATGTGACCTCAAACCATGATGTGGTTTAGAAGCCAGATTTACACCTGCTCTGTACGTGGCTGACTGGCTGATTGGTGTATGAGTGTTTCAAAGAGTATCATCAAACCGATCAGGTTTTGCAGGACCGGTCTGTACTACGTCGCACAGGTGTAACTTAGTAGATCTGAATATAACTGAAAAGTTAATTATTTGAATAAATCATTCCAAATGTGAAGCTAGTATATCAATTCATTCCACACACACCAACACGTTTCAGGTATTTTTTTTCTCTTGATTTTAAATCGGGCTCAAAGATAAAGGAAACTCAAAACTGAATTTCTCAATCAAAGTATTGCAAAAAAAACTAAGTTTTTTTATTTTTTATTTTTAACATGTCAGCTTGCTGTAAAGTATTTCCATATACTGCAGAGTCAACGCTTTCGCTGGTCTGGGCTGTTTTTGCTTGAATTACTGCATCAGTTCAACGTGGCAGTAATCATGCTGAGGTGTTAAGGAGGACCAGGTCGCAGCCTTCAGTTTGTCTGCATTGCTGCGCCTGGTGTCTCTCGCTGTTTCCTCTATAATACGACGTAAATTCTCCACATGGGTCAACAGCTCTAGACCTGAAGGGCCGGTGTTCTGCCAGCATAGATGTCTCTGCTCTAACACAGCTGTTTGAAATGGTCTAGCTACCTCGCCAGCATGCCAAAGTTCTGCAGAGGTTCTACTAATAAACCATAATTTCATTCAGGTGTGGTGAACTGGGGAGAAAACTAAAACAGGATACTGACCCTTGAGGACGGACTATGGACACCACTGCTCTGGCATTCAGCATCTCTACAAAGCCTGTCGAATTGCTGTAAGAAAGATGGCCAACACCAGCAGACGACATGGCTCCTCAAATCATCACTGACTGGAAATGTCACGCTGGACCTCAAGCAAGTTGATGCTCATTCTCCCTCCAGACTCTTGGAACAACCAGTTCCTTGCCCTCCTTGTGGAAAGTGTCAATAACTAGACAGTAGTTAAGTCGGCAGTCTATGATTGTGCAGACTATACAACTGTCAGAACATTTCCGTAATTATATTGTTTGGGGTTTTTTTTAATGATTGGTCTGAATTTATTTTTTTTCTTCTTCTTCTTTTTATGAGAAACGATTCAATTTTCAAGAGCTGTAGGTCATTAAAATTCAAAAATACACAACAAATATCACTCCTTGTGCAGGTTGTTGAATTTTACCATTTTTTTGAATAATATTGACTTAACTTGAGATCCACCTGTACATGTGACGAGAGTTAATGAGTCAGTGACCCCTGATTCAAAGCTAGATATACGAGATAACTTCTAGACCTCAGCAGCTATTTCAGTCATGCGTTTGTCAACATCTGCATGCAGGAGTGTGACCGACGTGTTCTGCGTGGGTCTGTCACACATACAAAGCAGTATCTCAGCTGGCTTCACTGTCTGCCATTTGATTAGTGTATGAATTGCGTCAGACAGCAGTTGCTCATTGAGCGTAAGATGCGCAGCGCACTTGGTCGCTCTTCTGCGCGAATCTAGCGAAGAAAAAGAAAGAAAGGAAGAAATCGCCGATCTGGATCGCTAGACATTTATAAGCAACTGGTGACTGATATGCCTCTTTATACCGAAGCAGTTTGTCGGGACAATCGGTGTGATCTGTGGGAGAAGGCAGCAGCAGTTCGACCATTTCCCTTCGCTGCCAGTGAAACTGCTCTCCGTGCGCATTAATGTGAGCAACGACAGAGAAAATGGCTGTCCTCGCTCTCCTCCTCTGTGCACTTTCTGTTCATGAAAAAAAAACGCCTCTCAGTTTGTGGACCCGCAACAGAATTCCCGCGCAGCTCAGCAGCTGCAGGTTTTTGCGCAATATGCGGCTTGCTTTGTCCCACTGAAATAACAGCAAAAATAAAGATGTTTGTGTCATATGATAAATATAGACAGAAACGGAGTTGTCACATCTCATCGCTCCTTCCTGCCAACTGAGGCTGAATTTGCACATGCATGACTGAGGGAGGCCCGCCGATGGTCTCGTATTCAGAAACTAATCTGACAAAAAAAAAAAAAATAACGTATCGTTTCTGGTTATGAAAGAGGAGCTCTTAAAGACTTGAAAATGAACTAGAAAGTTTTTCTCGAAAATGTTTTTCTACTTGTTTGTACGGTTTTGAGAAGGCGTCAAAGTAAAGGCGTTTTACGCGAATATCTGTTTGATATTACCTGTTGAACTCAAGGGGATGTTTTGAAGCATCTGCAAAACTGGATTTGCTAGTATAAAATTACTTACAGATGTGTAAATGTGTGTGATTTCACTCTCTCACGACTTAAACGCCGCATCTTTGATTTTTACATCATTTAAGCCTCTGATATTTTTACAGAAAATCATTACAAGAGAGTGAAGCAGGCAGGGAAAATCAAACTTTCACTGCGCCCACTAAGCTGTGCAGACAGGTTAAACAGTCGTTTCGGTGCAAATGACGATTTGTGCCCTTTGTCTTCATTGCAGTTGGAGGTGTAGCCGGCCTGAGGAAGATGTGAACTAGGCTGCTGTTAAATTTCCCAGCTCAGGTCACAATGAGGCAACAGATAGTGCCTAACCTCTCATGCAGAACACAGATCTATTCTAGATCTGAATCGCTGGAAATGTAGCATTATTACTTTTAAGTCCTCCCAAATGTAACATTTGAATGTATTTTGGATTTGTGGAATCAAAGGAAAACACTGATACGCTGATACATATCTTAACAGTTATGATTTAAAGTTGTTGGCTTTATAGTTATTGTTGCTCCTCCGGTGTTTGTTGGAGTCCCATGTTGTTAACAATGCCACTACAACCTCATCAATAAATGCATTTATTGTCTCTTTCTCTGCTCTATTGAGACTATAACAAAAAATAAATAAATACTGGCATGACTGCCAGACCAAAGAGGTCATTCAGATAAAACCCTCTTCCCAAAGTGCTTTTTATTCAATAAATAATGTTAACCGGAATTGGGGCCCCAAATGAAATCCTGATTAGGGCCCTAAATAAATTTGAGTCGGCTCTGCTTGCTAGTGTTTTATGTTTGTAACAGCGTGCTTCTACTCTGATCTGTTTGTTTTATGAGCTGGCAGCCTGCGGTGGAAGTTCTCCTCTTTCTTGGCAGCCAAGGTGAAAAACACTTAAATTTAAATCTTACTGTGTGGTGTAATGAAACCATGGTGCCGACTGTGGGTTTGTTTTGGTTGTTTGTTTGTCTTGTTTTAGACTATCATGAAATTAGGATTGGATTTCTCTCAAGAAATAAAATAAAATAAAATAAAATAAAAAACAGTGTCAGTGGTACTTCATGGCGCCACGGGTTTCGTCGGAACAATAATGTAATTGTTAACCTCTGTGTACTTATTTCACTGGTCATATTTTCTGTAGCTATTATAAGCCGTGGGTTGTGAGCGCAGGTTGTTTTTTTTCCCCCCTCCTGTCTGTGCGCACCGGCAGCCCGCGCGTCTTTGCCCAGATACAAGCCAGCCAATGGCGTTTGAACGCGGCAGCGGTGCTGCACTGCAGGCACGCCGAGACCAATCGCAGCCGCTGTCTGAGCTGCGCCCATCTTCCTCTTTCTGTCTGACATTTTGTTCATTCGGCTGCACGCAACATTTTCTTGCGGAAAGTCGAGATAATTAATTAAAACGTCATTTCGGCGACGCGCTGAAAGCGGAGGATGGACGCCTCTGTACCGATCTCTCCAACGCACTTCGTTTTCGCGCATTCGTGACGCAAATCACACTTGAGAAAAATGTTTGGTTAAAAATGTTTTTTTCTCAGGTTTTATTTATTTATTTATTTATTTATTTATTTACTTATTTTCGTGATTAGTTTTTAAGGGAAAATACTTGTTGGATTTTGAACCCAGCCTGCAGAGAATCCAGCTGAGCAGAAAGTCGTGGCGCATTTTGGTTCGTCTGCTCCTGGTTAACAGGAGATTTAAAAAA
>CAEFZX010031964.1:0-17888 GCA_903066825.1 Alfaro cultratus
GAGAGATATAAACAGAGAGATAGGATACAGAGAGAGAGAGAGAGAGAGAGAGAGAGAGAGAGAGAGAGAGAGAGAGAGCTTTTAGATTTTCAGCAATTATTTCGATCCCAATAAATGCAGGTAAATATTTACTGTGTAAAACAGATGAAAAGGTTTGGTTTTTAATTAACAAATGAACTCAAAACGACCTACATATTGAATTTATAAAGCCTGATACGACAAGATTTCTCTGTTTAATTTCCCTTTATTTCATATAAGCAGAAAATCCCAACCTGATTATTAGTAAATTCATCGGAGCTCAGATAAAAAGCTGCTGAAACACTACAGGACCAGTTAAAATAACAAATACTGATGCTCTCTAAAGATAGACCCAACAATCTCCTCGCTACACACTTAAATGATAAAACATTTCCTCTAAATGTTTGAATATTGTTGGCAGAGCTGGTCTGAACCATTGCAATCTTCACAGGTTGATACTCCCCCCCCCCCCCCACAGAGTCATGACTCATCTAATTTTGTTTTGTTGCATAATCACACACAAACTTCCCCACTTGATGTATGCTTTAATCACTAAAAGAGCCTCAGGCGCCATGAAGGGCCAGCAACAGAAGCGCCTCAGCAGCAGGTTCTAGCAGGCGGCAGACATGCTTAGCTTTCTGAAGGCATCAGTATCAAAGAATGGCAGAGAAGAAAAGACGTGAACAGTTGCTGTGTGGGTGGGAGTTCTTGGTGGATGAATGTGAGGGATGTAGTGTGGGGGATGTCGCATGGCTCAGGCCAGAACAATCCTCTGCTGTTTGAGGATTCAGACGTGATGGAAATGAAGCGACTCGATTCCTGACACTGAGAGTTCCTACAGCCGGGAATGTCCGGGAATGTCCGAGGTTTACAGGGCCGAGCAACGGGAACGATACAGATTTATACTTAAATACATCCTTCCACCAGCTGTCTGCTCATCTGTCCGTCTGTCCATCTGTCCGTCTGTTCATCCATGTGTTTATCCTTACATTCAATATTCCATCCATCCATCCGTCTATCCATCCATCCATCCATCCATCCATCCATCCGTTTTTTCCCATGTTTAAACTTCCATCCATCTATCAGTCTGACCAACCCTCTGACTATTTTTCCCATCCATCCACTCACATTTTGCCTTTATGCTTTATTTTTCCATTTATTCTCTTATTCATCCTTTTTCAATCCATCCTCCTTTGGTTCTTCCTTGCATCCACCTGTTAATCTATCCATCTGTCATAATTCAGCCCATTTTTTTCATCCTCTCCATCCCTTCCTTCACTTCACAATTTACAGGTTTTGGAGGCTCCATGCTAAAATTTAATATATAATGTTCCCTCAAGTATAAAGTACTAAAAAATAAATTAAATGTTGGAGAAGTATTTAGTTATAGCTTTGTGTATTTTGAAATCACCACTGCTGGAAGCAAAACTGTTTCAGTGACGTATTAAGAAATCGTTTCTAAATCTAAAGTGCCGTGTCAGATTTATGCAAACGAGGCTTAAGTGCTATAAATATCACAGGAGTTTTCATCAGCCATGAAGCCGAGAGCCCAGGATTAAATAAATTTGATCATCGTATCTTTTTATTTTTAAACCACACAACTTCTTCATATGTTTAAGTTTTTATGGTTTAAATAATGAAATTAAAACTTCTCTTCACTCAAGGCTGACACTTTGAAGGAGCGGTACCAGAAGATTGGAGACACCAAACGAGCAACACCGATCGAAGTGCTTTGTGAGAGCTTCCCTGGTCAGTCGGAGCACCCTGCATCTCACTCACCACTTCTTGTTCTGCTGCGTTCTCATTGGCTGCTGCTTTGTGTTTTGTAACAGAAGAGATGGCCACCTACCTGCGCTACGTGAGGAGGCTGGACTTCTTTGAGAAGCCAGATTACGATTACCTACGGAAGCTCTTCACCGATCTGTTCGACAGAAACGGCTACGTCTTCGACTACGAGTACGACTGGGTTGGCAAATCTCTCGTGAGTGGCTCATCTCCCTGCTTTCTGTCCCTCTGCCATCACAGCAGAAGAAACAGCCTGGAATTGATCCCTGATGTGCCTGTTCTGTTCCCTGCAGCCCACACCGATCGGCCCTATACCCAGTGACACACCGCTGCCGCCCAGCAGCAGAGACAAAGCACAACAGCAGACCAAAAACCAGGTGAGACCCTCAGCTTCCAGCACCTCATCCAGCCCACCTTCTTGAATGGTCCTCATTCCACGCTGGATCACTTCTGTAGTGCGATTAAACAAGCAGCTTCCTGGAGAACAAGGCTGGGTTTGATTTGTTTTCAGAGTTCTTATCAGACAGAAATGAGATAACTAAATGCTGAAGTGGAAAAATGTAGATATGCACAGTCATGAGGGAAAGAAGGCATCATTTATGGCTTCCCATGCGGTGCCTTGCAGAAGTATTTATACCTCCTGAACCTTTCCATGATTTGTCTAGTCACAACCTCAGCGTTATGTGGTAAAGCTGCATGGATGGACTAATTATAGCTTTTTGGGTGTCGTTTCTCACGTTGCTCTTCTAAAGATCTAAATTTTGGCTCATCCGAAAAGGATGGATGGTGTTGGTGAACAGCGATTTCCAGCACAGATTCAAGTTTCTCAGTTGGATGAAGGCCTAGACTTTGACTAAGCAACTCAAATATGTGAATATGAAGGTTCCTGCTCCTTTAATGCTTCAAAACACCCGAGTCAAATGCAGCTGCAGTTTATTTTAGCAGTGGAGTATTCCATAGATTATTCTGACAATTAACTGATTGTTTTGACGATTAATTGATTGTTCTGATGATTAATTGGTTATTCTTACAATTTATTTGACGATTAATCAATTAATCAGTTGAAAAAAGTGGCACATTATGCATATTTCTCTTTTAACCACTTAAACTTTTTATGCCATAATAAAAAATACATAACAAATGAAAATAAACATAAGATTAACATTTTATTGCCTAAAATGCAGTGACAGCATTCCTTTAGTGAACAATTGATCTTTTGTAGCAAAGGATGTATCTACAGCTAAAAAACACATCAATGTAAAAAATTGAGCCCTGAGTATTACTGTAGTGTAGGGCTAATCTGATTATTTTTTGGATTAACTGATTAATAATTGGATTTCAAAAGGTGTTTAAAATTTGATCTTTTTTTTTACGTAATTTGAATCAGTTGAAGCTAAAACTGCCAGGAGGTCGGGATAAAACAGATTTACAGATCAAGAAGTTTTTTTTTTCATCTTAAATGCAAAATGTTTATATTCTTTCTACAATATTGGTTTAATTATTGATCTGATGTTGTTCTTTCAGCAAAAGACTTATGTTTTGAGTCAATCGATTAACAATCGATTATTAAATTAGTCGATGATTATTTTATTATTCGATTAATCACAATTAACCTTTTTAATTGTTTGAGCCCTAGAATCAAATAATTAGATGATCTGCAGGACTGTTGAGAACCTGACTGCATGCAGGTGAGCTCATTTAGCCTTTGGATTCGGGTTTCAGGGTTCATCTGAAAGTTGCAGGACTTCTTGGCCCTCCAGGCCTGGATGTGACACCCTGGATTAAACCATTCCTTTTGTAACTCCAGCTGCATCTTTAGGGTTTATATTCTGCTAGAACGGTGAAGCTTCACCCCAGATTAAGCTCTTTTTCTGCCTCCAAGCTAAAAGGTAAAAAATGTAATATTTGGTCTTGGAAAATCTCCCAAGATGTTCAAGTCGCTTTTTTCATCAGTGGCTTTTTTTCTTGGCAATTTTTTCATAGAGGCCAGGCTTGTAGAGTCCTGGACAGATTATCGTCCAGCTGAGCTGTGGATCTCTGTAGCTCCTCCAGAGTCAACATGAGCCTGTTGGTTTCTTCTCTTAGTGATTCTCTCTGTCTGGCCTGCCAACTTAGGTAGACAGCCGGACTTACTCTATGGGTGTCCAAACTTTTTGCAATGTGGGCCAAAACTCAGTTTGAAATTAAAATTTAGATTTTGTTTCTTTTTCTTTTTTTTAAGAATGTTTTCTTTTTATCTGTACTAATGAAATGAATTAAGTCAGATTTCCATACAAAAGGGAGCTGTAGGTTATTGCAGATATAAAACATAAAATCTAGCAACTTCATCTTTTTTAAAAGAGACACAAAAACTCTGCTAGGTATGGTTCCAGTCTGTTTATTTCTAATATGTTTGGATTTTTTGTCTTTATTTAAAGCACCACCAATTGCTTTGTTTAACTCAGTTTACCACCAAAATCTTCATCATTGTCCTATTTATTATTAACTTGAAGTAAAAACACAAAAAAGTCATGGTTGATAAAAGGGTGCTTCCATTTTTAAAAAACTTAACTTCATCTATCTTTTTTTGTCTGCATCAATCTCCAACCTCTACTTGGAAAATCAAATTTGTGACATTTTTCTAGGGCTGCACAAAATCACATTGAAGGCCACAAATAGTGGTTAGGGTTAAGGGCCAAAGTCGTCTCTACTTTCTGAGGCGGCTGAGGTCATTCAATATCTCCCGGCCTTTGCTCAGGATGTTTTATGACTCTGTGGTTGCCTGTGGTGTGCTGGGGCAGCAGGCTGAAGGTGGAGGACACCAACAGGCTGAACAAACTGATCCGGAAGGCCAGTAACGTTGTTGGAGTGGAGCTGGACTCTCTGACAGTGGTGTCAGAAAGAAGGATCCTGTCCAAAGTGCAGGCCATCTTGGACAATGAGTCTCATCCACTCCATGACGTGCTGGCCAGATACAGGAGCACCTTCAGCCAGAGACTCATTTTGCCAAAGTTCACCACAGAGCGCCACAGAAAGTCATTTCTGCCTGTTGCCATCAGGCTTTACAATGCCCAAGTCTGTGCTAATTGATAAAAAAAAATTCTGTTCTCATTTATAGGTTATTTATTGATTAATATATTGCTTGTCTAGTCATTTTGAACTATTCACTCTTAAGTGTATATATGTTTTACAAACTTTGTATTTATCATCTAAGATGGAGTAGCTTTCAACAAATAAGCAATTTCCCCTTGGGGATAAATAAAGCATATTCTATTCTATTCTAAATAGCCCACTTTGGACACTCCTTCCTTACAAACCAAGCATTGTTTTTTTTTCCACTTCCTTTCTGCTGGTCCATCAGATAAAGTCTGTGGTTTTAATGGAATAAAACATGGAAGAGTTCAGGGTGTGAATACTTTTTTCAGGCCTCCTTCCTCTCTAAGCAGCAGTCATTATTGCATGCATGAGTTGAAAATGCAAACTGCATTGTTCATACCAGTGATGACTAATTACATGCTTAGTGGGTGACAGTGTTTTTAAGTTAGCATGCAATCTGAGCCTCTTTTTTTATTTTTAATGTGTAGGCGAGGAATCATTTGTGAGATTTATTATGCACGAAACATCCATAAATGATGGCTGATTGTCATAAATAATGATGCAGATAAGGTTGCTGTGCTTGTTGAGTCATCATTTACCGCGGTGCTATTGAGGAGTTCATTTCATTTTATGACTGACTTATTACAGTGGACTCTAGCTTCTCCCTCCCTTTTTATTTTTTTTTTACTGCAGTTGGTTTAATGTGATTGGGTTGGAAACAACGTTCCATCTTTTAACGCTGGCAAAGCGCCTCCTACTGCACTGTGCACATTGGCCATGACTCAGAAGATGTTACGTCTCTGTAGTAAATAGTTCTGATTACAAATTAAAATAAGTTTTCAGCTGCAGCAAAACAAGTCCTGCGATGAAATCACGTGAGAAGATTGATTGCTGTCTTTTTTTAATGGAAAATCAAGTTTGAGGCTGTTCTTTTTACCTCTGCATGAGTTTATTTGTATGCTTCAAATAAATTTTTGCTTCCCTTTACTCCTCTATTAACATAGTTTGTCTTAACAAGCCTGCTTCTGCTTGGGAGATGTCGTCTTTAATTTTACTTTTCTTTTTTTGTTGTTTTTTTTTTCCCATTTACTCCCCTTTCCTCCGTGTCACTCCCCCCACACCCAATCCCTCACATGGCCTCCTCCTCACCTCTGACCCCTCCCTTTATTCTCACCACTTCCTGCCTCAACCCTTTCTGCTTTGTATCAAGTCACCTGAGCCCAAAGGAAGTGAGTCTCAGCCCACCCCGGTGACCAATAAGGAGACTCTGGGGTCGCACCTCACAGCTGAGCGGCTGGGTGGCTCTGTTCAGGTACCACTGCTGCTGCTCTGATGGCTAATGCATGAATGCATGTAATTTTGTGACAGACCTTCCCCCCCGCTTCCCACTGAACCCACATCGCCTGCCCGCCCGCCTGCCTGCCTGCCGGTAGACATGCTCTTTGTTGCTCGTGTTTTTCAATCGGACTCTTTGAAACTCGGTGTGCTCTGCATGCTGCTGAATAAAAGCTACCCTGCTTCTAGGCAGCTTGCAGCAAAAAGCCATGCAAAGAGGACGTCTGGTGATGTCCCAACCTCATGATCCGCAGGTGCAGCTAGTTAAACCAGAATGCCACCTAAAGAGTCGGAATTATTTTATTGTCATTGTGGATGAAGAACGCACAACGAAATTTAAAATTTAGCAACTCTCAAAGACAAGTCAAATAATTGAATAAAATAATAATAAATAAATATATCTCAATAAATCTAAGAATATATGAGGAACACAGAATAACTGGGATATTACGGAAAAATAAATGAATAAATGATGATCAGGCTTTTGATGGATTGGCTGTGTTCAGGGTAGCAACAGTTTGTGCTTGACTTTATTGACCTACAACTAATATTAAAGTAACTCGTATCGATAGCAGGATTATATCCTCCCAGAAAATAATCAATTATTGTATTGTTTATTATTTATCGTGATAAGAATTTGGATTTATCTTCACAATAAATTCCAAGTAATGATGTTTAGTCTTTCCTTCATTTAGCCTTTGAGATCCGGATCTCATTTCCAAAAACGCCCTGAGCAGAAATCTGCAACACACAACAGCATGGTTACACAAAAGTAAAAAATAAAAGAAAACATATGCACAAGTTTAAAACTAAATACAAAACAATATAAAAGCAATAACATTGATTAATAGAATAAGGTTGGATGTTTTTAAGAATCGCTCAAAAAAAAAAAAAAATCAAATGAAATAATACATTTTTATTTCAGACTGAAGCAAAAACCTTTTATATTATTTTCTCCACTATTTTTTCAGTGAAAATATCACAAAATTTGAATGTGTGTGCAGTTTAGTGATACAAATCACACGTCTTTATGTGAATAGTGTCCTAAAGAAGCATATTACAAATGAAGTCAAGTCAGTTTATTTATTTAACACAGTTAAAACAACCTCAGCTGACCAGAGTGCTTCACAACATCACAGATAGATAAACAGAAAATACAACAAAATTTAGTGAAAATAAGACAATTACAAAATTAGAAAAAAATACCAAACACTAATATAAATAAAAACCAAAGCTACTGCAGCAATTTTCTTTGCTAAAGAAATTGGGAGAATAGATGTGTTTTCAGTCTGGACTTAGGATTTGTGTTTGCGCATCTATGATTGCTGTGTCATGCAGTCACATCTTAAAAATGAGTAATAAATAGCTTCTATCACTTTTACTATTTTCATAACCAAACCACAAAATGTCATGACAAAACTTTAGGTCCTAATCGCCAACCTCTGTCGACACCTGCTAAAAAGTAATTGTTATCTAGCCATTTGGAGGTGTTGCATCCAAGCATTTTAATGGAAAGCTTAGTGGAAGGAAAAAGTGTGGTGGATAACATCACACAAGCAACAGAGATAACAAAGAGGGTCCTGATTCTCAGTGCACACTACTAATTACATGCAGCCAAATTCAGAGCGATGCATTCAGAAATACTTTGATCCCAAAAGAAATATGCATTAATAATTACATGTAAACATATTTTAGTGTTTCTCTTCAAGAGGAATGTATCTGCTGGCGCTAATAAAGTTTAATTACCTTCCCTTGGAAGTATTGAGCATATGTACTGTACAGTAGGCTGACATTTCTGAATAAAAATATATTTATTTAGTTAAAAAAAACAACCGTACTCTGCAATAGTTAAGTTTTAACTGAATTTTTATCAACTCTCATCAAAATCATTACATACACTGGAATAAATGCACGAAAATGTTAAAACTCAGTGTAATGAGTTTCACTTTTTGAATTCAGTTACTAAGATAAATTCATGATATTCTAATTTATGGAGATGCACCTGATGAAATTAACTTCATGATTAAAAAAAATCTCAAAACTGAAACTCATTAAACAGATTAATTTCATTTTGTGTAATTTTTATCTTCTAAGTGACAAAAAAGAACAACTGTCTGAAATACTGAAGTACATTTGCTGTCCAAATGTGGACATTAATCCATAATTTACGTCCCACTGTGTTTTTCCCAGAAGTCCCAAGTCTCCACTGTTGAAATGGGACAAATACGCCACCTAGTGTTGCTTAGTAGAGCTGCAGGTTTTATCAGTGTTTGTCTTCACATGCAGAGTCCAAACAGGTAGATCTTGTTCTTCCTCTCTTTCATTCCAGCTCTGTTTCTAATGCAGATCAGGTGACTGCTGTGACACCTGCACCATTCTGATTGGTTTTAAATGAAGCCGTCATTCGTGGAAAGCACTAATCTGTTGAACACAAAGGAAAGAGGAATTAGCTACTTTTTACTGTAGAGTTTCTCTTTGGAGAGGATGAACAGGAAGAATATGAGCCAGCTTTTATTTTTAGTCTGTAATGTTGCTTTAGCGCTTCAGTCCAGATTAGACGGTCCTTATCTGACCGCGTCCATGACTGCAGCTGCGTAACGTAATTTTAATGTTGATCCCTGTCTTCCAGTCGTCTGTGTTTGAGAAGTCTGATATCACTTTTTATTTTTTGAAATGCTGCAGGTGATGAGCTCAACGAACGGCGAGTTGAACACGGACGACCCGACGGCCGGACACTCCAACGCTCCCATCACTGCTCCCACTGAGGTGGACGTGGTTGACGAAACCAAGTATGAAAAAATTTAATTAAATTAAATTATTACCAATACTAGCTCTTAGGTTGTAGCTCTTAGTCAGTTGTGTCAAACTCATCTTCATTTTGGGCCAGAAAATTTTTTATAAAACCAATTAAACTGTAGAAATATCAATAGATGGCTGCTCCTCCAGGAGTTTGTGAGTGTTTTAGTGGTTTTGGCATTTAAAATTACAAATTTTGTGGTGCCAATTCAGAAATGTTTATTGGGAATTTTTACAATATTTGCGCTAATGCATGATGCTAAATGTGACTTTTTATTACTCACTGTATCAATTACAGAATATAACTTGACATCAGACTGAGGTAGCAGTCAGGTAAACTCAATGTTTTTAACCAATTTCAAGAAAATTTGCAGTAGAAATCAGAAAAAATGTTGAGATTTGTTGATTTTGTGTGAATTTTTTCAGATTTGTGAAAAACTGGAGGGACTTATTGATGTAATTTGGAGTCTAGAGGGCCACATATAAAGCTACGGCGGGCCAGATTTGGCCCATGGGCCTTGAGTTTGACACGTGCTCCAAGTAAACCTCTATATTAGTTAAACACTGGTCTGTGTTGTCATAGCAACAGTTTGACAACATCTCCAATAATGTAACGGGATTTGACACCAGAAAACATGTAAATATTACCTTCTCAAAGAACAGAACACTCTGTTCGTTACAGTTTTATTATTTCAGGCTTGATGTTTTATTTTGCGATCACTGATAATTGATCGTCTGAACATTAGCTGTGGTTTATTAGCTATTTTATTTTCCTGCAGCAAGGTTGTCAAAGTCAACCTCTCCCCCACTAATTTTTTTTCATGATTTGCAAAATGTGATCCCATTGGACATAGTTTTCTAGTTCTTGTTTACATTTAGTATTAAAGCACTTTGTCCCTTTTTCTCTTATACATCACTTATACATTTAAGATTTTACGTGTTATGTTGACAACTTTACAGCTAGAACCATGGTAGTCAATAACTGTGAGCAACTTGTCTGTAGAGAACCTGGTTGCCGACATGTTAGTGTGTTAAACTTTGAATTGGAGATGATCAAATGCAGTCCAGACTCATTTAAAGCTGTGAAATGGTCCTTTAGCTAATACAGGATGCTAACTGCAGAGATCCTGTTTGTCTAATTATAACCGTTTCCCTGCAGATGCTGTTGTTTCTTCAAAAGGAGAAAGAGGAAAGCTCTCCAGAGGCACAAGTGAAGGAAGAGGATGGAGGCAACTTGAAACATTGTGGTCACTGTCAAGTTTTAAATGGAAGCAACTACACAAAAGGCCCCGCCCCCTTCGTCCCTGCTCACCCTCCCCTCCCGGCCGCCTCCATGTACCTACTTCCTTCACGCTCCCTCTCTCTCTCTCTCTCTCTCTCGTTCTCGGCGCTCCCCACAGCTCCCGCCGAGTTGAAGGAATGTTGCAGTCCTACTGACTCCACAAGAGACTTTTGATTCTTTTACAGACTAATTCTAAGCGTACCTGCATTACAACTGGGAGCTCGAGGAGAAGCGTGTAAAAGCTGTAACAATGAAACTCAAATACAGTGGCGTGAATTTAAAAAAGAAAAAAAAAAGATGCTGTTTGAAGCAGTTGTTGTATTCTAGATTCCATGCAGAACGTTTGGATCAGCTGTCGATCAGGGGAAACTATTCAGGTGGTTCAAGTGAAAGAAATCTGCTCCGTAGGAATTAAATTTTCTTTCTTTTTTAAATCCTTTTTTTTTTCTTGGTGTGTATTTTGGGATCAAGGTGAAAGGTGAACTATGCTGATGTTCTATCTGAGAGACACAGGAAGCATTTCGTCTTTAAAACTGAATCTGATTTTTATGCATTTTTCTTTTTTTCTTTTGTTGTTTTGTAAGTTAATCCTCAGTTTTCAGACTCGAACCCTGCATTCAAAGCTTCTTTTCATGTCGTAGTTTTCTGGAGTTTCCTGTCTTTCCTTGCGTCCTTCATCGTGGTCTTTGTAGCACAGTCACTGGCCTCAGGTACTGTGGAAGAAAGAGCGAAAGCAGTTACTAAGCTCTCACTTTTATTGCACTTTTGGGAAAGAAAACAATTACAGCGGAAAAACTTTAGGCTTAAAATTAAAAGTCAAGACTGATCTAGGATGATTATCTCTACTCTCCTGGCTTAGAAATGAAAGGAAGATGTTTTGATTTCTTGTTTTGTTTGTTTTACATCCAAATAATTTACCAGAAAATTGTAGTTTGTGCCTTTTTTAAGTAAAATGTTTAAAGCTCAAGTGATTGTCCCACAGTGAAATTTTATCTAATCTGACCCAAATGCTCGGTGGATTAATGTCCATGCTCATGTGTTTGGGAGGGAGCACACTGGCGACCGCTAATCCGGAAGTTCTTGTAAGCAAATCTGTGAAATGAGCGCTTGCATCCCTGCATCCCGCTTCGTAGAGATTTACGGCGGCAGAACGGCCAAACATGGCCGATGTTGTGATATTTTGTCTGGATAAGTAGGAAAGAGACAAGAAGCTCAGTGAGGTTCGTTTAAAGTCTCTCTGGAATCCCGTTTCTGATCAAACGGATCAGTAAAACTCATGTTGTGGTTTCATGTACCTCATGTTACGTCTTCTTGTTTTCCTCCAACATGTCTGACAAACTTTGAATCCCGTCACCTCCAGCGCATAGCCAGCTTTTGTTTGTCGTAAGAAGCATTTGAGTTAAGATTTTTGTTTTCATGTGTAAATTTTAATGAAAAAGGAAACATCTGAGCCCGTTTATGTTTGAGACCATAGACTGATTACTAGTTATGCACCAATCATTGATTTCTGCTGTTCTGTGAGGTCTGACCTGCCGATTTCAACTTTGACTGCTTCCCATGTTGTTTTTTCTTTCTGCTGAGGATTACTGAATTTAATAGAAAATGAAATATTTACAAAGTTCTTCCTGTTATGTGCACCAACGCATACATTTCTAACCATAATTTGATATGTATTTATTAGGGATTCAACTCAGAAAAAGGTTACATACTGTCAGTGGTAATAGATTGATAATGCATCAGTAGAAACAATTCAGATTTTTTTTCAGCAGCTGAACTGATCAAGAGAAAGTTGACCAATTCCTAACCGGTAGGTTGCAGCACACCAGGAATTCACGTGATGCATAAATGTCCCAAATTCTAGAAATAAAATGGTACATAATAATCAGAACCAAATTTATGCCACAAAACAATTATTTTCTGTTCTAATAATCAGTCCGATTTATTTATTTTTTTTTCCCCTATAATCCGTCCTTAACTACCCTTCCAGAACCAATATGTTATAGCATATAAACTCATTTTTAAAACCAATTAAACTGAACTTTGAGAACAATTTCATACCTGCAGGATCCACAAAAAACGTTTTGATCAAGATTATTTCAAACCTCATCTGGTTTTCACACGTTAGCACCCTTTTTTTATTATTATTATTAATTTTATGTTCACATATGAATCCCCAGCAGTTTTTTAAGAGAGCAGATCATTTGTTCCTCTAAGCAGGTTTTAGAGGATTGATGAACAGAAGTGAAAAAGTTGCTGTGTAACCCCACAAAGTTCCTGGATGCCTGTCATACCCATGACTTAATTTAGACATGCAGTATAAGGAAACTGCAGAGTTGTACGTTTGCTGCTGTATATTAACCCAAGCGCATATCCAAATGTTCACATTATGGCAAGCCAATAGCGCCAAATGTTTTTTTTAGACATGTCTGGTTAAGAAATGATGTTAAAATCACCTTGGGTTTCTGAAAACTCTTCCAGATTTTATGCCTATAAGTGGGTTTTCAAGGCCATCTGAGCAGCAGAAAGAAAGGAGAAAACCTTTACCCAGTTAATGAATGTTGCGCAACTTGTCATTCTTAAACAAGCCTTTAATATTGAAAAGCTGGACCTCCACCCACTGCCACTCAGGAGCCCTTCAAAACACATTCCTGATGGGGATCTGGTGACTACCCAACGTGATTTTATGCGATTTGTTTGGAAAACGGGTTGAAAAAAACATCACTGATTTTTGTCGCTAATTGCTTGCCATAAGAGATGACTACACCGTTACATGTAGACCCGTTAACGGCAGGGAGCACTTGTTGGCTCATCAAAGTATTCCACTGAAAACTAGATTGGTTCTTGTGACCAGTAGGGAGCTCCAGCTTGTTATAATCCATTACTCTACGTTTATTATGTGGTTTCTAATTGGGGGAGAGAGTTTCTGGAGATGCTCAGACCAGTGTTGAACTGTGCTTCTGCTCTACGTCTCTTGGTGTAACTATTTGCAACATGTATTTGTAAATATGACAACGACAGATCTCTAATTGTGAATAAAGGAAGTTTTATCACAGGAGTCAGTCATGGAGCAATTTTTTCCCTGCTGGCTGCTCTTCGGTCTGCAGATCTACGTCGTCTACATCTACGCCACCTGGCTGATCGTCGGTCGTCTCATCTGGCAAGTATCAGATGAAAGTCGAGGTACTGCTAAAGCTAAAATATATTTTTACATGTTTGAAGCTGCCACCATATTGTGACAGTTAAAGATAAAATGGAAAAAAAAATTGCTCTTCTGCTTTCTTAACCAATCAGAGAGAGAAGGAGGGACTTAGCGCTGTCAATCACATCTCCATGTTACTGACAGCTAGCACAGCCTGTCGTGAATGCTAGGCTAGCTAGCTTAGCCACTGATGATGGTGGGTAAAATATTTATCTGAAATAAGTTGTTTCTCTGCCATTAGCACATTTGGTACATGAGTTGACTGACAGCACTAAGACCCTCCTCCTGGCCCTGATTGGTTGTTTTTGGTCTGGAGAGGTGCATTTTTTTTCAGATGGCAGTAATTTCTCAGGAAGGAGGTGGAGGAGGTCAATCGTCCCACAAATTATCAGTCTCATAACTTACTGTCTTGATATGGTGATGGTTTTAACAGTTATGTAAAAATGTTTTTTCTTATATACAAGTAATACTGCAGCTTTAAGAACCTCCTACTCTTTCTGACACCTTCAGCACATCATCACAACAACATTCCTTTATCAAGCATTCAACATTTTTACTAGCATCTCCCTGAGAAGTAGCTTATGAGCTCAGAAGTCCCTCAGTTCCACCAGGTATTTGCTAATTGCTGCTGCTGCTAGTCTACAGGAGTTATGGAAAGCCCAGCTTGGAGACTGCAGCTTTGGGAAGGAGCTTTGTTGACAAGGTGGTACTCGGTTATATCACTCGTTTTCTACACCTAGAATGGTTGCCATGGGAGATTAAAGGATTTGAAATAAGTATCTTTTTTCTTTTTTTTTTTTTGAATGAGTGAATAACATGATGTAAATTAAAAAAAAAAAAAGATTTGATGTCTTTATTTCAAGACAAAAAGTAGTTCATACCATTTAGAAAAGTGGAAGTAAAACCAAGATTTAAGTGGTGAAGTCCTTAAACACTACAATTTAGTAAGTTAATAGAGTACAGTTTTAGTCTAGTGTAATTTACACTGTCAGCATAGTAGTCTAATTTCTTACATATTCAATATTTAATTGATATTAAAGCTCTATTTGAGAGAACGGAATACAAGATACTACAGATTTGGATGTTATTAACAGGTTTATTTGAAGACGGTGGATGACACAGACACAGATGACCTGGTTGTCAATCACTTTGCATTGGGGGGCCTAGATGAGTGGTTTGCCCAGGACGCCAAACAGGCTAGGACCGCCTCTGGTAACTGCAGTTAAAAGAAGTCATTTGTTGAAATCCTGGAATGCCTATTTAATTGTTTTTACAGAGGAAATGTCAAGGTGAAGTTTGTAAACTTGGTGGAAGAGATGCCGAGACGCAGAGACTTACAGCAGCTCAATGTTAGCTGTATAATGAGGAAAAAAATTGGTTATGGTGAAGATGATCAAAAAGAAACAGGGGAAAATGATAATGAAACACAATGTAAATTTCTATTGCTGTTTCTTGACAGATAAAATGTAGAGGTAAGCTTTTGTCACCACCAGAGGGCAGTAATGACTTGTACTTTCATACTTTTTAGCTCGGCACAAATCAAGAACTTCTACATTTATTTATACCTCTGGTACATTTTACGTATCATGTTTCACAAAAGACATTTTTGTGGGAGTGGTAGCAAAAGCTTACAGCACCTGGTATTCCCAGGCGGTCTCCCATCCAAGTACTGACCAGGCCCGACCCTGCTTAGCTTCCGAGATCAGACGAGATCGGGCGTGTTCAGGGTGGTATGGCCGTAAACGATGAACTAAAAGCGATACAGACATTTTCTGTCAAGAAACAGCGATAACAATGTGCATCGACTTCATAAGCCTATTAGAACTAGAAAACACAGGAGCAGCAGGCGGGACTTTGTCCTGGCAACAGTTCCCTTCGTCACATTTTTCCTTCTACATTCATTGAGAAGATGAAAGTAAAGTTATGATCTAAGTAACTTTCTGGATCTGGTCTCAACAGTCTAACGAGGATAAATATAAAGCATGCAAAACCATACTGGCCTCTTACTTGTTGCTATGAAGCAGTAGTTTTCATTCCCTTTACAGATAAGAGTCTTCATGCAGTTTTTGCCTCCCAGGTGAAGCACTTTTTTCCATTTGGAGCTTTCAAAATCAGAATTTTTCTGACTTTAAATTCTTTTTTTTCTTCGGTGGCCCTAATCCTCTTCCGTAAAATTCACACAAAATCAACAAATCTTCACATTTTTGTTCTGATTTTACTACAAATTTTCTTAAAATTGGTCAAAAACATTGAGTAATAAAAAGTCACATTTAACATCATACATTAGCGCAAACATCGTAGAAATTCCTAACAAACATTTATAAATTGGCACCACAAAACGTGCAATTTTGATAAAAAAAACAACAACACTAAAACAATCTCAAAATCCTGAAGGAATATTTTTTTAAGTTGGTTTTATTAATGCATTGTGGAACAACCGGCCCTTTAAGAACATTCAGAATTTTGATACGGCCCAAAATGAAAATAAGTTTGACACTCCTACACTAGATGTTTATATTGTGATTATTTATAATACTTTCAAAGGATTACCTGTAAAGTTTTAAGGCAATGCTGCCCTCTAGTGGATGGCTGGATGAAGTACAGCGGACTAAATGATGCAAAGATCAACTTTACAAATTTAATTATAAGTTAGTGTTTAGATCAAGATGTTATGGAAATCATCTATGAATATTAAAAAGGGATGAAGTTTCGAAACAGTTGCTATTTTTAATAATGTATTCAGTACTTATGTGGGAAGGATGAAATAACTTCCAGATTACTGCTTTATACTGTGAAGGAAGCTAGAAATAAAGGAGAACTAGATCCACCTTCATCTGAAAAATAGCACTTTGATAAATTTATACTGTTATTAATGTTTCTATTCTTTGAAACCATCACTTGAGAAAGTAGATCACAGGTACTTGCTACCTGAAAATAATAAAAACTGGTTCCATTAATTCAAGTTTCTTTAACAATTTAATTTTGTATTTATTGATAATTTCTGCCCACTTGGCTAGTATGACAAGCATAAAATATTTATTGTCTTTAAATATACATATAGGGAAATTAAGGATATTTCTATTCTATATTAGATGGATAATTTTGCCCTTCTTTTACTTGTTATTCAAGAATTATGTTGTCCGGCAGAAGACGATGATTTAGTATCTCTTTAAGATTTATTTATTTATTTTTAGAAATGAAGTTTTGCTGTATAATTCATTATTTCGCATGGATTTAAAGTTACTCTTCTTCTCAGTGTTGTTGCTGTCTGAGGCAGAAAGCCTGACCTCTGGCGGATGAAACGCGGAGGTGTCGAGGTGTTGTGCGGTGGGGCTCATCACCGCGGACAGGCGGGACAGAAAGCAGAGCACTTGTTCGGAGGCTGCAGCAGGAGAATCGTTCAGTTTTATCAGGACTGACGCTTCAAACTGAGAAGAAACGGCATTTTGACGCAAAAAGAGTGCGAGTAACACTGATTTTAAAACAAGTCAATGTACTGAGAGCCTAATAACTTACCTAAACTGAGACGAAACTTTGGGCGGAAGGTGGGATTTTAACTGGAAAAAGGGAGCGGACCCTGCTGACCGAGTCTTCTCCTCGTCAGGTAAGACCAAAAAGTAGATAAAAACGATTATTACCCGCTATTTCATTTTATGTTTTTGGACAGTCTTCTTTTTAATTAATCACATTAGATACAATCACGTTTTATGGGGCTTTCTCACGCCATTTAGCCACTTTAACGGTATTTCAACGGTCAGATTTGTGATTTGGACAGGTGGGTCGGTTAGCAAGGAGACGACATTTTTCAGCCAAGCAAGTGGGTTTAAAAACGACATATATCACAAATATGAAGGGATTAAAAAAAGAATCTGGGTAAATTTAAACAGAAATATAAGAAAAATTAGGATTATATCAACGTTACATGGCAAAATGAAGAGGGGTCTGATTAGAAAATTAGTTCTCTGTCATTTTAGTTGAGGATTAAAGCTAAAACACATTTATCATGTGGAGTAATGAGAAGAACTCATTTTAATGTAATTTGACTGAATTTTTAAAACTGTACTATTGAATCTGATGTTGGAATGATTACTTAATACGCTTAAGTACCAGTTTACTGGTAACACCTGGCTAACATAGGTATTACTAAAACTCCAAAAGGATTATGTACTAACGTTAATTATGTACTGTCTACTAATCATGTACTTTTTATTTATAGACCTGTTTTCATACACAATGAGGGCAACGCAGAATGCTTAAAAATATAAAATAATCAAACCTAACCAAGGCCAATTATGAATAAAATAGAAATATGTAAGTTTGAAGGACTAAGGAAATGCAATCGTTGTAATAATCGGACATAAACGTAGACATAGCTTTATGTCCGATTTTATATATATA